>WEIS01043135.1:633-12729 GCA_013389965.1 Todus mexicanus
ATTGTAATGACTGAGATCTTCCTCGTTGCCATCTTGCAGAAGCTCTCCAGATACTCGTCTCGCTGCTGTACGTACATGGTGTTGTCCGCCTTGGGGGTTGTGATCAGCTGGTTGGTGAGAGAGACAAAAGAGCATACATAGTACAAAGAATGAAGCAGATGAGTATTTTACAAAAGGAGAACTAGTCACTGTTTGCAAACCAGGCTTTCTTTTCCATAGAGCTGTTAACAGCTCTGTAGCCTTATTGTATTTATTTGTGTTTGAAGAGTACCTTTAGCCTCAGGCCTGACCCAAAGGTGTTCAGCCAGCAGCAAGAAAACCTTAGGAAGGACCTCCAGCTGTGACATCAGCTCCTCTGCTGCCTCTCCAGAGTGCTGGTAGAAGACATGGCACTGGATTTTAAAGAAAACTATGTACTCTCCTATTATTCCTTGTCCTAGCAGTCTCGTAAGGTCTCCCTCACAGCCTTCAATGGTGCCATGAATCTAGGATGTCCCTTACTCACTCACACTGGGAGCATTGGGAAAATGGCAGGTGCTCTGGCTTCATCCTGTGGTCCAGGCAGGGGTCCTGGTGGCTGTTTTGACTGTCAAGGGGTGAGTACAACTAAAGCTGCATGAATAATTATGTAACTGATGTCCATATAAGAAGACCTTGAAGACTTGCTAAGGCCACTGTGACCTCATCTGAAAACTGCTGATGTAGCTTTTGTTTGTTCTAAGGCACTTTGGTATCTTACGGGACTTGTATTTGCTGAGAAGGCACAGCTTTGAGGGGAGAGCAGGAGGAGCAACAATTACAACAAAAGTATAGAAGTCTCTACACTTTGTAGTACTTATTTCAAAGCCTCCTAACAACTGCAGAGATTTAACTTTTCAGAAGTTTAAAGCACACAGCTTAGATCCTGCATCAGTGACTGAAATGCTAATATTCTAGGGAGAGCGTGTGTGTAGCAACACGCAGTGGTCCTACGCAGCAGTTTAAAGCAGAAGGTGCAGGGGAATCCTGCAGCTCTAGCAATGTAATCATTGCAATAATTCTAATTGGCAGCATTTAACTACAATCAAACACCTACCGCTGACGTCCCAAACACAAAGGAAGTTGGAATCTGGATCAGAATTTCATGGTTTAAGGTCATAAATAATCACCAGAATCCTTCAGTTGAAAACTTGTGCCTTAGTCTGTAACAGGTGCAATCATCTTCCAGCTGCCTTCTGAAGTTTGTAGGGCCTGGAGGCTAATTTTTATGATACACTCCTTATAAATCTCCTTATAAATCCAGTTCATCAATGCACTGAAATGTAAGAGGCATTTCTGGTCTGATGAGCTCTTACTGTCAGTTATGCAAATTCCCCTTGAGCCCCCTGGCATGACTGCAGCATCAGGACATGAAGGTGAATGAGAGTGAGGCACAAAGAGGATTTGATTTCTCTGGGCCATAACATGTAACGTTGCTTTTAAATTGCATAGAAATACTTCAAATGAAAAAAGGATCATGAAAAGGATTTGAGGACTGAGATCAAAACCAGGCCATTGGTTCATATTGTCCTCCTAGTTTTGGAGGCTGTAAGCAGGAACGCGTGGTCAAGTCTGAATTTGATCTACTACATCAAACCTTGTAGAACAAAGCAGAGAACATTTAAGAGGCAAAACAAACTTCAAGTCAAAGCTTTGTGTCAAGACCACTTTAACTCAGGCAGCCTATACACTGTATCTATCTGTATTTGCATGCACGTGTGTGTTTGTGCATGTGCATTTATGTGCACGTATAAATGGAATGTTATATACAAACTATCAGTCTGCATTTCATCACCACAGAGAAAGAAACAAAAAACCCAAACTCACTAAGCCAAGATTTCTCAACATTAGTAAAACTGCAACAAAAGCCTCACTATAGAGAGGTGGAGCTGCAGGACTCAAAACCCACATGTTTTTTCACTTGCTGCAGCTGGGTCCTTTATTTGTCGTTAACTGAACTTAACCCAGTGTAAGCTTCAAAATTCTGGATATTTAAAATCCATACTGAAATCTGCAATTTGAAATCTTTAATGATGTATAGGATGTAAAATTCCACATGTCTTTTCAAGGACTTTTGGGAGATAACTGAAACAACGTCTATGGGAGTCAGTCTATTACAGCAGTTGAAGGATGAAAGTGTAGTAAAGCAGTAGGGAATAACCTGGGCAGAGCCCCTTCAGCAGCAGCGTGGGCTAATTCTCTAGAGAGGGAGTTTGAAGCCTCGTGAATGACAAAGTTCATCTAGCTGGAAGGACTGACCCTAGGGGAACTAAAAGGTTTGATAGGAAGGGATGCAAATAGACACGTGTGCGGATTGAAAGAAGCTTGGGAAGTTCTTTGTTTTCTATACATGCTACGCATGCAAAGAAATAGCAGAGTTCAGCCATTGCTTTTACTGATGACCAGATCAAACCTACTCTCCAAGAAACTTTGGAGCAAGCAGGCTGAAGATGGTATTAGATATGGTATTGTAAAAATGAAGTGCAGCATAGCATAATCATTTGTCTTCAGTGAGTTTTGGCCTGACACCCTGGGATTGCGCAACTCTTTTATTGGAAATCCAGCTGAGAGGTGGCCTAGTATCAGAAGGTTCAAATATCAGACCATCCTTTAAGTTGCCAGGACTATGTTGTAATGAATTAGCACCCTGACATCTGTGGGCTCTTTTTACAAACTTGTTTTCATTTGTCTCTGATTCTACACACATTCTTGGAAGTCACAGCACGGAAATATATGATCAGATTTCAAAGATCCTAAATTTCTGTGCAATTTCTCTCTCTAAGCTTTTGATTTTGCTAAGTATTAGTTAACAAGTAACTAATAGGCATTATTTGCAAAGTTCAATCAAGTTCGAGTTTTTCAAATATATGGCTTTTCTCCACTTCCAACATGTTGCAGAATGCAGGTCTGGTACCTCTGCATAGCCCCCCTGCAGGTAGAAGAATGAGGAGGTGCAGAAGAAAGTTGCTCCCGCTCAGGTCAGTGAATCATCAGCAGAATTATTAATGAAATTCCAATGGTCCAATTAAATAATGGTACAATTAAATTCGTGGTCAGGGAAACTGAATTTGGGAAAGTCAGTCCCACACAAGTCTATGGGACCTGATGAGATGCCTCCTAGAGTCCTGAAAGAATTGTCTGATGTAGTTGCCAAGCTACCCTCCACAATATTTAAAAAGTCCTGGCAGTCAGTGAAGTCCCTGGTGACTGGAAAAAGGGAAACACTGAACCCATTTATAAAAAGGGTCTAAAGGAGAACCCTGTGAACTACTGACCCGTCAGCCTCACCTCTGTGCCTGGAAAGATCATGGAGCAGATTTTCCTAGAAGCTCTGCTAAGGCACATGGAGAATAGGGAGGTGATTTGAGTCAGCCAGCGTAGCTTCACCAAGGGTAAGTCTTGCTTGAACAACCTAGTGGCCTATGGTGGAGTGACTACATCACTGGACAAGAGAAGAGCTATGTATATCATCTATCTAGACTTCTGTAAGGCCTTTGACACACTCCCCCACAACATCTGTTCCCCCATATTGGAGAGATATGGATTTGGTGGGCGGACTGTTCAGTGGATAAGGAATTGGTTGGGTGGTAACATCCAGCGAGTAGTGCTCAATGGCTCGAAGTCCAGATGGAGATTGGTGACAAGTGATGTCCCTAAGGAGTTTGTACTGAGACCAGCACTGTTTAGTATCTTTATCAATGACACAGATGGTGAGATCAAGCGCATCCTCAGTGAGTTTGCAGACAACGCCAAGCTGAGTGGTGCAGTTGACATGCCTGAGGGACAGAATGCCATCCAGAGGGACCTGGACAAGCTTGAGAGGTAAGCCCATATGAACCTCATGAAGTTCAACAGGGCCGAGTACAAGGTCCTGCACCTGGGTCAGGGAAATCCTTGGTATCGATATGGGCTGGGAGATGAAGGGACTGAGAGCAGCCCTGCAGGGAAGGACTTGGAGGTACCGATGGATGAAAAGATGGACATGGGCTGGCAATGTGTGCTCTCAGCCTAGAAGGCCAACTGCATCCTGGGCTGCATCAGAAGAAGCATGTCCAGCAGGTTGAGGGAGTTGATTCTACCCCTTTACTCTGCGCTGCCCCACCTGTAGCACTGTGTCCATCTCTGGAGTTCTCAGCACAAGAAAGACACGGACCTGTTGGAGCAGGTCCTGCGGAGGACCACAAAAAATAATCAGAGGGCTGGAACACATCTGCTATGAGGACAGGCTTGAGAGAGTTGGAGTTGTTCAGCCTGGAGAAGAGAAGGCTCTGGGGAAACCTTATTGTGTACCTTTCAATACTTAAAGAAGGCCTATAAGAAAGATGGTGCAGGACTTTTTAGCAGGGTCTGTTGTGACAGAACAAGGGATGATATTTTTAAACTAAAAGAGGGGAGATTTAGACTAGACACAAGGAAGGAATTTTTTTACAGTGAGTGTGATAAAACGCTGGGACAGGTTGCCCAGACAGGTGGTAGAAGTCCCATCCCTGGAAACATTCCAGGTCAGGTTGGACGCGGCTGTGAGCAACCTGATCTAGTTGCAGATGTCCCTGCTCACTGCAGGGATGTTGGACCAAATGACCTTTAAAGGTCCCTTCCAACCCCAAACAATCTATGATTCTACAAATCTTAGCTTGGCATTTTGGCTATTTGTATTGGAATATGAGATATGAAAGTCAGAGCTATGTTTGTGACACTAACAGTTGGACAATAACTGTGAAACAGGTCAACTTGCAGTGGAATAATTGCAAGAAACCAACTCCCACAATAATATTTTGAAAGAACTGTTTTCCAAAGAATACCTTTCAGGGTGTGTGCCATCTGCCAGAAAAAACATTTATACTACAGCTAAAAGAGTTTCCTGTCTCAGGTGAATTGGTTTTTTAGATAAGTAGTTGGAAAAACATACAACACTATTATACCCTGGGACAAGTAGCTCCAGACCATGCTGAGTTTCTCAGACTTGCAACCTTACCGTAGTGTTATAGTTTAATAAAAGCATCAGGAGAAAAAAAAAACCAAAACAGAATGAAGTTTGCATGGGATCTCTGAAGATGTCTAGGAGATTTGAAGGCCAAATTCCCAACAGAAAGAATAGCAAATGTAACAACCCTACCTCAGGGCATCTGTTCATATGCCTTTGTGCATATCCTCAGTCAGACACGCACTAGTACTGCCAAGCCACCTGGCTTGCTTCCAGTTTTAGGACACCAGCACCATTATAAAACAAGTGTGCCAGCTGGCAGGACATGCTGAGCATTGAAATGTGGTAACATTGGCAAGTACCCCAAAGCAATGAATGGATGTAATCCACACTGGAGCCTCATTTTGTCGATCATAAGTATACAGATCCTGACACCTACATATCCACAGGAAGCAAAATAATCTGATGGCTATATGGGGGCTCATGGAATAAACTGGGAAGAGGCTTTAGCCTAATTCCTGTCTGACTGATGTTCATACTGCATGTAAGATTTCCAACATAAGACTGGAAAACCTTCTTTGTTGGAAATGATCATTTGGGTCTAGACATTTTACCTCTTAAACAAAAGCATCAAAAAAGAATAATACAAAACCACTATAAAGTTTCTGTTCCACATATTCCTACTACAAGGGAGATGTTACTTCATTTAGATAATCAGATGAACGAGTTACTTACAATGAGCCGCCTTTTGCCTTCAAAATATTCCAGGAGATCGGTCACCAATTTCCTGGGAGGCTGTAGGAAAGGCTTCTTGTTGGGCTTGGGGAAATCCTCATTCTCAGTCCTGCTCCCTTTCTTGTTCTTCTTGCTACGATCTTTGTCCTGCTTGTTCTTTTTCTCAGCTTTGTCCTTCTTGGACTGTTTCTGCAGCTTGTCAGATCTGTCCTTTTTCTTCTTCTTCTCAAGTTTATCCATTCGCTCATGCTTCTTTGATTCTTTTCCTTTCTTTGTGGGAATATTTCCCGCTGCAAACTCTTCCTCTAAATGGGAAGTAGCAGGCTTGCTTGGGTCATATTTATCTTCATATTCATTGCTTAGTATCTTTTCTTGGGCCTTCTTTTTTGGTGATTTAGTCTTAGTTGGTTTGTTTTGTCCTGGTGTGACATTCAGGTCCCTATGGTTATATTCCTTTCTGTCTGTTCGATTGTCTTTAAATCTACCCACACTTGCCTTTGTATAGTGCACTGAGGGAGCTGTTGGGACTTCTGTGAAACTGTCATAGCGGGCAGCTTTGCTTGGCTTCCGCGTGGCCACCGAATGTTTCTCTTGGTGGCTGCGCTGCCGGTCCCTGCGGTTTGCCTTCCACACAGGAGAGTAGAAATCCTCAGAGGCTGTGACTCGTGGTGTGGTGGCATCAGGGGCTACTGGAAGCCTGTGGTACTCTGTGGTGGAATGTGACTTTGTGGTCCAGGTCCTTTGGGTGGTGGGGAGGGGTGTAGTTGTTGTCGTAGACCGGCTTGCTGTTGTTGCTGCACGGGTGGTGGCACGGGTAGTTGTGGTGGTGGGAGGGAGAGTGGTGGTCCTTACTGTAGGCAGAGGAGTGGCCACTGTGGTTGTCATTGGTTTCCTCACTGTTTTGGTCCTTGTTGGCTGATTACTGCTCTTCCTTGGCTCCTCCTTCTTCACTGACACCTGGACATGTCCACCGCCAGGGGTAGGCTGGGTGCTGCCCCCATTATTGCCTTCCTCAACCACTTGTCCCTCCACCCCAGCAGCTTTGCAAGTCTGAATGAAGCCCTTCTGCCTCATCTTCTCAATTTTTCTGATGGGGCTTTGATCAATGACTTCATACATGGCCTCTAGCCTGACTGGATACGGGTACCTTTCCTCCACCTGCAAAGTTTTCTTCAACAGCACCATGCCGAATTTCCCCTTCTCCAGTTTCAGAAAGCTCATAAGCTTAGGGATGAGGGCAGGATCCAGTGGCTGCTCCAGGATTTTTCCTTCATTGGTTATCCTTCTGACTTTTCCCCCTTCTTCCCCTTCTTCATGGAACAACACAATCTGCTGGATGTGCCTCTCAGCAAGTTCGCAGTAAACATCGTTTTTCAGCAGGCTCATCATGAGCCGGTAGTAGCCCTCAGAGGCATGGGGGGCAGAAATGACCCACACACGATTTTTCCCGGCAAAGCTGGCCAGGACATTGGGGGAACTTGACCCTGAAGGGAAACGTACCACTCGTGACTGTGTGGCAGACGATATCCCTTCGTCTTTAATCATCTCAGACTTGGAATATTTGGCCGTAGCTGTGAGTCTCTGTACCCGTCTCATTCTGGTCCCCATGCCCCGGGCCTGGGAACGTGTTTCCCCTTGCAGGAGATTGGCAGGTGCCTTTGGAGGTGCTGAAGAATCCCTCTTGGTGACAGGGTGTAGGGGGTTTGGGTTCGAATTCCTCAAAGATGCTCCAGACCTTCTCAGGAGGCTGCTTGGAGCCCTATAAGCCAGGGACACTTTCCTAACTCCATGGCTCCCTCTCTCTGCCATCTTCCCCATCTTCTCAGAGCCACACACTAGCCACGCTGCCCAAAGCAGGGCTAAGCTGAGTGCTGGCCTCCAGTTCATTGTGCAATCTGCTGGAGGCGAGAATAAGAAAAAGTTAGATGTTAACAGTACAATGATATCTTGCGCAAGTGATGAAAAAAAGCAAAGCACAAGCTGGCTAGTTTTTGTGATTAAAAAGTGCTGATTACAGCTCAGTCCTGCCCTGGTGGCTTTTTACAGTTTAGTTATTTTTGGAAAAGCACAAAATGGATCGTTTTATGCAAAAATGAGGTCATGCGTCTGTAACATGATTCTGTCTATCCAAAAGGACACTGATCTGCATCCTTCTCTCTGTCTCTCTCACATTCTCACATACACACATGCAAACACACACAGAGAAAGGGTCCGGTGTGTAGAGGAGAAAGCCAAGAATTTGACTTGAGACTTACACTCTCAGGGAAGTTCCCCTTCCAGAGACGAGGTTTCACGTTTTTTTCCTTTAAAAGGAGACCAATGCCATACAGCTTTGCTACTGCCCAGTGATTTATCTTTACGCAGCCCAACAGGTCCCAGAGCCCATCCGTCTTCCTGTGTATCCTTTAACTTTCTTTCTTCTTCACCTTCTTGACAATTGGGATGAGGTTAGAGGGAATTTCCTTTGGGATCTCTGCTTCTCCATTTACCTGCTGGTCTGACTTTTTGCTGTACCAGTTACCCACACAAGCAGGATTTCACGAAGAAGAGGGAACTCACAGCTGCTCTGAGTCTCTTTCTTTTAAAACTTCCCAAGCCTCCTTCCCACTCCTTGCTTCCTCAGTCCCGTTTAGCTTCTTTGTTTCCAGAGAGGAAAGCACCAGCATTAATATATTTTCCAGGCTGAAGAAAAACACAGGAATGTGATGCTGAAGAAAAAAAAAGGACGCTTCCCTTTCCCCTTTCTCCACGCTCTGACAAAAGCAAATTGTAAAAGACTCGTCTTTTCTTCTCTTTCCCTTCTTAGCTGGCCGCGATCCCAGAAATGTCAGGGTAACCCCAGCCCTGCTCCGAACCAGCCTCAGACAACGGTGGCCACTGGAAATGGGGGAAACTTCACTCAGGATTTAACAGCTCAGCAGAACCCGCCTCCTCCCCACTCCAACACAGAGAGGGAGGAGGAGGAGGAAGGGACTGGGGGCTGAAATACTGCACAGCATCACAGAGCACTTCAGAGAGGGTGACTCTAGCCTTAACTCTTTCCTTCACGTGTCCCAGCTCCCTGGCACTCCCCAGGCTCGGCTTTCTCTTTCCTCTCATTAAACAGACACTGTCTGGGTAGAAAATAGTCCTGTGAGAAGCATGTTTACCCATCAGTGTCAATAACAGACCTGGGGTTTAAGAGTAATCATTTTTTAACTCCATTATTTCTGCCTTCTGCTCCTCTTTTCCTTGTTTTTTTGCTTTCTGGGAGTTCTCCAGTGAAATCTAATTTCCCTTCACTTTACAACCAATTTCTCTTTCAGGTCCTCGCGTATATTGGTATAGCCTTTTCTGCAAACATTATATGGACATGACTGTTTGCTAATTTGTTGGTTTTTAAACAGATAGGGATGTTTACTTCATTATTGTACTAAAATTAGAGTTATATGTATTTCCCATGAATGTGCACGAGCAGTGAAAAAAAGAATAGGAGAGGTGCAAAAATACCTACAGAGACACAGGTAAAGACAGGGTCATGTCCTTTGCTCTCCCCTCATGGTGTAAATTACACCATTCTATTGAACTGACGTAAACTGGCACAGTTACACTGCCAGCACCTGGTCTTTAGCTGTTTTACACTGGCTTCAGTGTTTTGTGCACCCTCAGTATAAAACACCACTTAATTGTAGTTGATGGGTAACACCTGAAAACATCCAAGACCTTAATACTACTTTTACTGTTTTCCAAGATTTCACATATTTATAGAGATACTGTTAGATTTCTGTGACAACATATTGGATTTGACCTCAGTTACCTTGGAGGTGCTAGAGGGGAAAGGTGTACCTTTTACTTCCCTTGAAATTAATGTTTCAAGGAGAAAAAAACTTCCTTTTCTTTCTCTCTTTCCTAATTTGCTTCATTTTTATTGTAAGTTGTCCAATATACTGATAAACATTAGTAGTGGTTTTGCTAATATGCGTCCACAGTTTGCATTCTGTGGCCAGTGGTTTGCCCTGGAGGTAGGGGAGTATGCTGAATGCCTGTGCTCACATTAACATGAGCGCAAAAATGCTCAGCCTCTCCCAGAATATCATATCCTACATCCACTGGGAGGTAGGAGGTTTGTACCTCTCACCAAGATCACAAAACTGGAGTTCTATAGAGCAGGGTGGGTAACATTTCCCACTTGAATTAGTGACAGGTCTGAAGGTTTATTAATCTTGACAAGAAAAAAAGGTCTCTAAACATTACACTGTTTCATTTTGGCATTTTAAAGAAACTGTAATTCAAAATGAGGTTTTCACTTTAAGGTTTTCTCCAGCTTTATTACAAAGATTTGAAGAAGAAATGACCCTACAAAGCTAAAATATTTTATTTGGGGTAAATTAATTTTTTTTAAATCCCACAAAGCTAAATGAATTCAATTTTCTTGATTTTGGTGATAAATTGAAATTACACAGAAGCAAAACATCACTTATCTGCGTAAGCCTAATAAAGCCATGGAAAACACACTCAGTACATGACAACAAAGGAAGGAAGCAGATTTCCGTAATAGCTCTGCTGTCTACCCTTATCCCGTTATAGATATGCTAAAGAATTTCTCAGAGGACTTTGCTTTGCTCTCCCAACCTGATTAAAAAAGTAGCATGCTACAGAATTTCTCTTAGGGGTGTCAGATCAGTGAAGATGATAAATTGTAAGGCAGCTGTAGCGAGGGACTAGCACACAACAAGACATGGAGCCACAGGGATTATTCTCAAGGCTGATGTTTGTTTGTATCTTTATCTAAGCTGAGGAATAACCTTGAAATGACTGGTGAAAATATTTCACATCAGGATTTCTTAGAAAGTAAATAATTTATACAAGCCAACATAGGAGTCCTGGTATAGTGAATATATATTTTAAAAGGCCAGTGCAAAGTCATACAGCAAGAAGCAAAAAAATGCATGAAACATGCATAAGATACATTTAGATGTGGTGCTTAGTGACATGATTTAGTGGTGGACTTGGCAGTGTTAGGTTAACAGCTAGACTCAATGATCTTAAAGGTCTTTTCCAACCCTAAATATTCCATAATTCTGTGATTCTATAAAGAACGATATCCTGGAAGGCAGATATTCTGTATGGGACTTAAAGGACACAGTATACAAGCCACTGGAAATAAGCTTTTGGTGTGATATTGCAGGAAGGAGAGAGTCTGCAGCATGCCAATGAGAAGTTAGAAAGTCATACGTAATGTCAATAAGGTGGTTACTTCCATGCACATCAAGCTTTTCAAAAGGATTGCAAAGGGTTCAAAAAGTGACCTGAAGCCTGGATATGATCCTATTTGAAATGGATGTGGGGAAATAACTATCTGGAAGTCACAGCCACACCTTGGTCTTGATCTTCTCATGCATACACAGGAAAGAGACCTCTGAAAATAAATTGGGTTTTAATCCAGCAGAAGAAGGCAGAGGGATAAACAATGATTAGGAACTAAATCTGAACAAATGCAGACTTGAAGTAATTGCAATTACTTGCCATTTTAAGAAATTATCTCAGTTATCCCATAATTTCCCAAAGAATGTGGTGTTTTTCTGCTGCTTAGTCTTGAAATCAAGGCTTTAAGAGACCTTCTTAGTTGGACTGGAAGTCATGGCAAAAGGAAGGAGTGAAATCCCTATGGTCACATCTACATAGGAAATATGAGATCAAAACGACCCCCACCTCTGAAGAGTGAAGGTCTCTGAAGGCTTATGGAAATTAATTCTTTAGCTCACTGAACTGACATGAGCAATTTGAGAAAGGTGGAATGCAACGTACAAACCCTGTAGACCTCACAGTGGTTTTAATAAGGAACTGAAAGTTAATGCTATGTCCACAAAGAGGAAATAGATATCTCTTCAAGTACTGTGAGTGTTTCTGTATTCTGCTTTAGGCATCAGATTTACATATATATGTATATACATAGTGTGTCAAGGGGTGTGCACACAGCTATGCTATTTTAGCTGTTAAGGAAATAACAGGAAAGTCAACTACCTCCTGAACTAGGATTATCTCTCAATCCTACAAAACCTGGAGCAATAAGGTAGTGACAAGAAGGAGGCAGCCAGAGGAGTGAGTGGGAAGAGCTTTCTGTTTCAACAGACTTCCAGGCAATCCTCAGGAGAGTGTGGGAGAAACTGCTTACCAGGAAGGTGAAAGGAGGCAAGGAGCTTGGGAAAACTGGTATCAGTTTCTTTGTACAGCACTGAGGAAGCTGGCAGCCAGATAAGCAGGTGTAGGTTCCCCTGCTGATGCCAGTGGGGGGTTATCAGAATAGAAAGCACCAGAGCCTGAATCCTGTGAAGCCAGACATTGTTGATGCTCTAAGAAGGGACAGGTTTCTTGAACCCTGCTGGCTCCTTGCTTTCCTGAGAGGGGAGGTGGCTATTATTAGTGATGTGACTGGGGTC
>WEIS01043149.1:0-26857 GCA_013389965.1 Todus mexicanus
TGGTGACCTCCATGTATTGAGATGCCTCTGTTTGTACAGGTCCTGGGGAGTCTGGTGGTATTTTATCAACACAGACAAATTTACCACAGAGGAGAACACTGAAGAACCTGAAATACTGAAATTCTGTCTTATTCAGGATTATTTTTATCTCCTGCCTATTTGTGCCTTAGTCATGCAGATCTGAGATGGAGCAGATGAGGAGCTCTGAAACTCAGTCAGGGTGCTCATCTGAGATCTGGCTTCAGCCCAGAGCATCCAAAGAGTCTGATGCACCACTAAGCAGCTAAGCAACCTTACCTAATGGGCTGTAGGTGCACATATCTTCCAACAGACTTGAAGTCAGAAGGTCTACAAAGTCATGATTTTCAAGCATAAGTTAGCTACTTGTAGGAGTGGGTCCTTTCTGCTAAATAGATGAACAAAAATAAACTGTTATGGAAAAAAAGCTGCTCCTCAGAGCTTCTGTGAAAGCGACTGGAAATCTACAGTAGTTTAGAGCACTGCAACCACATGCAGAAAGTCTTCTAATGTGAAGACGTTTCTCTGAGGTTAAACTCAAAAAACTTGGGATACTTTCAAGGCTATTCTGGGGAGTTGTGCAAGGAGGTTTAAAATTTTGCTCTCTCAGCTGCCTGTCCTCCTCCTTAGGCAGCTCAGAGTTTGGTGAGTTAGTGCAAACAGACTTTCATTAGTAATTTAAGCTGATACGCCAATCTGGATAGGTAAATGTTCCCTCTGTCTTCACTGATGTGCTACAGGAGAATTGGGGTGATAGGGTGCGAAAGCACGCAGGTAAAGCTTCCCCAAATAAATCTACTCAGCTGTGTGTGAACAGCTGGAGCAAGGGAGTCGAAAAGGGATAAGGAGGCAAGTCCACAAGTGGCATACATAGGCTCTCCAGGTGTTGTTTTGATGATGAAGCAATGTGTCTTTGACAGTAGTCCCATGAGTAGTGAGAGTCTGCCATAGAGTTCATCTGTGGTGTAGAAGGTCAGACCAGGAAGCTGTGAAGAGGCTCAGAAATGTGATTTCAATGTGCAGTTATGCGGTACTGCCTCATGTTACAAGTGCTGGAAGACCAACGGCATTTGGGCATGGGGTCATTCATATCATGTCATCTCCATGTCATCCTCTGAAGAGCACTTAAACAGCAGGGCAATCTTAGAGTTTCCTCTTTGATCTTTCTACTAGGAAAGCGTTCCTGATAGGACACAAGAAGACAGAGGATGGGATCTTAAAATTATTGCTAATAATTACCAGGACAGAGCATGGTATACACAGAAAGGATCCGTATCTTCTTCAGCAGACCCTATGGCATATGTTTGACTTGTTCCACTGGGGGTTTCCAGAGCATCAGATGAGTCTTATTGATGGCATTGGCAAAAAGAGCTAATGACTGGGTCTGGGAGGCTGAAGGTGGTCTCAGAGGAAGAGCTCAACGTCTTGCTCAGAACTGTCGTTTCGGGCTTGTGACGCAGCATTAAGTACTACTGCCTGTGTTATTTCCATCCAGTGAAAAGGCAACAGATTTATAGACCAAACTCATATCTTCTCTCAGCCTTCATCTCTCAGAGTACTTAAATCTGTCTGTCTCTCCATTTTGTCTCAACGGCTACATCTCTATTAATAAAACAAGGAGCCATTCTTTGGCTTGGAGACTAACAGTCTAGTTACGTTCACTTTATTAAGCTCTGTTAGCCTCTAAAACAGGATGACTGCATCCAGCCATCTATTGGAAGTGGTACCAGGAGTGTGCCTGTTCCTGTGCCATCCCTGGGAGCAGCCTGAGAGAGACATGGCAGCCTGGAGAGGAACACTCTGTCAATAGGACAACGGACTTCATCAATGATATGTGTCCTGTGACTGCTCATCTCTACCTGTTGGTTCTTACCATCACCAAAACTAGTAGAGAACGGTTATAAATACCTGAAAAAAAGACTTGGTACCATTTCCTTAATAAAATAAAATTTAAAAAATAATTCCCAAATCCCTTTAGGACAAATCCTCAAAGACATATATAATTTCTTCACCTTGTAAAATTCCACTATTTTGCCCCGAACCATGGTGTCTGCCAGCAGAATTTTGGAACAAAATGAAATATACCATCCAAACACAAGAGAGGCAAAATTCCAGTTTCTCCTTTCTGTTTTATTTAGAAGAGGGTCATAGGTGGTTGCTTTTTGTCAGAACCAAACTTTCTCCAAGCGCAAGTCTCTTAGAAATGGAGTTTTGGATCACTCTTGGATTTGGGTCTTAGGTGTGGGCCTATTAACAAATTCAGACTGTATATGATGCTAAGGTTGAAGATCCAAATTTGTCCAAGTGTTCAGACAATGATCAGATCTGTGGTTTTGGTTTAGCTCCATCACTGATTTAAAGGGAGGAAAGTAGTTTGGGCTCTGCTGATAAAAGAAGCTAGCGCTTGAATCATTTTATACTGGTAATGTGTTAAATATACCACAACGGATTCATATGGCAAGGAAGTATTTTAAGCATTGCAGTGAGTTAACTGAAAGGAACCATAGGAAATATATACCAGAAGTTAATTTTTTCCAGTTCTTTTTCAGCTCTGCACCCTGCCTGTGTTAGCTTATTTTTGCTTAGAACTTTTTTGGAATCATTATAAAATACAACTCGTATGCCACAAGGACACAGGGAGTCTCTTGACTTATATTTTGCAGATGTCCATAATTTAATCGGACCAGCAGGTGACCAGGATTACAAGGTCACCTTATGACAGTGATCAGCTCATGGCTGAACACGGGCAGCTCACAGTAACACTTTGGGACTGTTGTGCCCACTCTCAAACCTTGCACTCAAGCTGCTTTCCAGCAAATCTGTTGTGGATATTAGATGTTCTCTGCCTGAAATCTGTCCCTTGAGGTTGAGTTACAAAATCTAATAGTGCCTTCTGGCCCTGAAAAAATGTGTCAATCCAGTGAGGTGGTGGTTTTGCTTAAAGGTAAAGCAATTGACGGAGCTTTCAGGTCTGGATGCAACAATCAGTGATTATGGAGTTCATCTTGACATCCATCAGTTGTTAATGGCAGTGCTTCCAGAGAGCTAAGCAGGTTCCAGGCCACCACACAGCATCCTTGGCCTGCAGGAGCTGGTAGTTTAAGAACATACAAACACTAAAGGAAACAGCAAAAACAAAAAGAAGTTTTGAAAGCTGAGGGTTTTCTTTTTGTCATTAAAGCTCACTTGAGTCATCACTAGTCAGATGGTGGTAGGTAGCTTCTCAGAGGTGGGATATACACGGGGAAGGGAGCTGCTGCTATGGTGAGGTCAGTCCGAGCTTGGACTTGGCCCTCTTCACATATAGTGGGTGCCAAAACCAATCAGGATTTGGCTGTAGTCTAGTCAAGAAAAATCACGCCTTCGGTGACAGTGGCAGAGGTTGGTGGTTGAGGAAGAGGTCAGCAGAGAAGAAATGAAGGACATCTTGGGAAGCAACATTGAGGAATATTGCCCCTTTGAGACATCAGCAGTGCTGGGACCATCTGTGGTGGCTGGTGATCCTGAAACTATGGAAATGCAGTTGCTCCTTTCCCATCAGAATGCAAAATCCTGAAAGGGTGAGATCCTTTTGAGTGGTCATTCCCATCAGTGTCTGGGTGCTGTTGTGCAACTAAGAATTTGGAAGTTTCTGAGCTCAGGGCAGGCTGATAAATGACATCTCAAGACAAATGAGCATTTTGTGGTAAAGTCAAGTCTCTAAAGCTCAGTGTCAGTTTAACCAGCATGGACTGAGCAATTTCTGAGCAAAGCTTTTTGCTCGCCAAAGTAATCCCTTGACAATTACCTTAAGGACTGCCATGTGACACAAAAAGGCCTTTTGCCTTTTGCTTGCAGAAAAGCTTCTTCCATCAGGAAAGTGAAACATCTCATTGCAGTGACTCTCAGTATAGCAGAAACAAGCAGATGGATGGCCAGGGGTAAAAAATGCAGTTAATCACATCACTGAGTCTTTCAAAGATAATTATTTTCTGGTTTCCACCTAAGTCCAGAAACTTAAATTCAACTCTGAACTCTTCATCTACATAACTTGGGCAGGACGATTGACCTGTTTGGGTTTTTCCATTTGGGTATGGATAATAATGTCAAGTACTCTCAGTAACTGCAGAAAATGTCCCCATGAAGTAATTTGCAGATGAGAGAGCAGAGTATCATTGTTCAGAGACTGCAAAGATGGTGTAATTTATTTTTTTAAAAATAATGATGTATTACTTCCTTAGGGTAATCTCAGATTTCAGTCACCTCACACCACAACCCTTGTCTCTTCAGACTGTCGCAGTGACAGCGGAAGCAGAATCCAAGTCAGATGGATCCTGATAGACAGATCTCTGACGTTTCCATTAATGCCTTGAAAAATAATGGACCCCTGAACACTAGATTTCTCTTGGGAGATGTCCTGCCTATGGACAAGCTCCTTTTAACTAAGTTTATGATAACTACATAGGCTGACCCACCACATGACTCCTCTGAGAGGTGGTGCCCCTGCACATCTGAAAAGGGCCCTGTATAAGCCATCCTTCAAAGATGAGCCTGTTTGCTTCCCCTGGGGGTAGCAGCAGACTTCAGTGAAGGCAGCAGCTGCTGCTCCTCTGCGCTACAACTCCAGGCTACCCACAAACTGTCAAAGGCATCAGTCATGTCTCGCCGTGCTCCTCGGCTTTTATTTGCGTTGTAAAGAGAAGGGACTTCAGTAGTACCACCAATGTGAGCTCGCAGCCCAGAAGGCCGAATCGTGTCCTGGGCTGCATGCCAAGCAGCGTGGGCAGCAGGGGGAGGGGGGGGATCCTGCCCCTCTGCTCCGCTCTGCTCTGGGGAGACCCCCCTACAGGGCTGGGTCCAGCTCTGGAGTCCTCAGCACAGCAGAGACAGGGACCTGTTGGAGCGGGGCCAGAGGAGGCCCCAGCAATGCTGCGAGGGCTGGAACCCCTCTGCTGGGAGGCCAGGCTGGGAGAGTTGGGCTTGTCCAGCGTGGAGAAGAGAAGGCTCCAGGGAGACCTTCCTGTGGCCTTTCAGTGCTTCAAGGAAACCTGTCAGAAAGAAGGAAACGGACTTTTTAGCAGGGCCTGTTGAGACTGTACAAGGTGCGATGGCTTTAAACTAAAGAGGGAAGATTTAGGCTGGACAGAAGGAAGATATTTTATACAATGAGGGTGGCAAAACACAGGAACATTTTGCCCGGAGAGGTGGTAGAAGCCTCATCCCTGGCAACATTCCAGGTGGGGCTGAATGTGGCTCTGAGCAACCTGCTCTAGCTGCAGATGTTCCTGCTCAGTGCAGGAGAGGTTCAACTAGATGACCTTTAAACATCTCTTCCAAGGCAAAACATCCTCTGATTTTAAAAAAAATTAAAATCAGCAGATAATTGTAGATGTGTCCAGTCCAGACGCACCATCACTTTTTGGGGCCTAAATCCAGTTTGTTAGGAAGGGAGGAACCCAGAAATGCTGCTGAACCTGGGTTGGGGCATACACGCTGAATACAGCAGCAGTCTCAAAAGGGTGGAAATAGCTCGGCTTGAAATTTTTACAAGTGCTTGGGAAGGATGTAAGAGCCAGGCGAGATGCCTAGAAATTTAAACAATGCTGAGTGCGGCTCAGAAAGCACTCCCTGTGGACAGACCATCTTTTTGACACAGCCAGAGATTATCCCTACGTCTTTAAAGCCCGTCGCATGCTACATGTTGCATTGATTGTGCACAGCAGCTGAGCACTGAACAAATAAGCTGCCGCTGCTGTGCTGGATGGGGAAACATCCTGGTGTTGCTATGACATTTCTTGTCAAGTTTTCAGGCTCAAATGGATCCCACATGGGGGAGCACATCAGGCTCCACTGGCAAGCAGGAGATTTTGGAGGCTGGAGCATTCCCCCATCTCCTATTCGGAGAAACAAAGCATCTTTTGTGCTTCCCTCCAACCAGGACAAGGAGCTGAAATAAATCATCAAGTGACCCAGCCACTCCCCTGCTATTATAACAAGCAGCTGGAGGGCCACCAAAACTGGGCACTGCTGCTAGTCAAACAGGCGCTTTCCCATTCGCCTTTTATTTGGATTCATTGGTGGCACTCTGGGGGTTTGCCGCTTCTTTCTTTGCCTCCTACTGTCCAGAGACACTACCAGTAAAACCCCAAAGTGATATTAAAAAAAGAGAGGCTGGGCTCACAGCCAGCTGTTGTTAACAGATGTGCCTGTGAGCATCACAAAGAATAAGCCAATATAGCCGACCCAGCCTGCTTGAGTCTATTGTTCAATGGGGAACAGCAAGCAACTGCAGGAGGTTAAATAAATCCCAGGGCACAACTTCTGAAAGCTGTGGAAAGCTTCCAGAAAGGTGCTTGGGTCTCCCTTGTGCTCATTGCTGCAAAGGAAGGTTGAGGAGCTCTCTGGAGCAGACAGTAGGTGGCCAAACATTGGCACGGTGGCACCAAAAACACGCCCTTGCATTTTTAAGCTCTTACGCACCTACTTTGAAGATAATAGGAGTGTATTTAAGGGGTCAAACTGTAAGTTCACATGTGTCTAATTCGAATGGGGTTGTCTTACATGATCTTGAAGGTAAAGAAGGGTTACGGTGGAGCCAAAAGCAGATGCCTCAAAGCCACCCACCCTCCATCTCCCACCCTTGTCTGGAGTATGTCCTGCACTACACAGAAATGGTGGCGGCTGCAGTTCACTGGGACTTGTTTTCTACCTTGAATCACAGCCTCAAGGAGTAGGGAAGAGATGATTTTGCTGATACCCTGCAAACCAGCTGCTTTTCCCGGCCTGCTGCCTCTTCTGCTGGAAAAGGAGAGATGCGGTGGCGGCGGGCAAGAGACTCCAGCTGCGAAGGTGGGGAGGGTGAGAGGAAAACTGGGAGGGAAGTGCCTGAGCAATTTCACAGCAAAGGCAGTGTATGAAGCTTCTTCGGTTCGTGGTCTGCACTCTGGGGTTTGTCTGTGGGAAGCCTGCAGGGGTGTTGCAACCTGCCAGTGCCAATAAACATCACCACAAGACCAGAGGAGCTCAGGGCCTGCAATATGAAAGGCAAAGAGAGGAAAATTACAAGCAAAAATATGATGTTAATAAAAATCCTTTATCCAATCAGACTCTAAAGAGAGCACAGCCATGGGCTGGAAGCAGCAGCTGGGTGCTCTAAGACCTCACTTTGCTTAATTACCTAATAGCTTGCAGAACCCCTTCAGTTTTATGAGTTGCACATTTATTTGCAGCTGTCCTGCCTTGCAGGAGCCGTGGTAACTGGTGGGGGTTGTCTCTGCCTGTGTCCCCTTCCAAGATGAAGGCCAATGGGACTCCATGGGCAGATGCTCCAGATCTCAAGGCCTGAACTGGCTAAAGACCTCTGGGTCAATGATCTTTCTTATTAAGTACATAATTTGCCCACTTAGGGAAAGAAATTCCTGCCTACCCTACTGTTTACACAACAGGTCCCCTGGGTGGTTCACCTGAGTCCATATTTCCAGGACAGAGAGATGATGATTTCAGAAAAATCAGAAATTGTGCCTGTGGCTAGCTGGTGGCTGGCACGGGCTTTGCTCTAGCTTCCCTGCCCTGCTATTACTGCAAGAAAACCCCTTCCCAGATCGGCTCCTCTCTCCTGCTGGGAATAGCTCCCAGGGCAGGAGCTGAATGGGATGCTGGAAAATCTTTCAGCACTGGCAGGTTCATTTTGCAGGGCTGGAGATGAGCATGGACAACATAGACACATGGCTGTCCAGTGTGTGGGTAGAACCCTGGACCCTGATAAATAATCAGGTTGGGCACAGTAAAACTTCTGTTTTGCTCCAGGACAAGCTGGTGCTGGTTCTAGTGAAGTTTTTCTCCAGGTTGGACTAATGAGGATTGCTGGAGTGTGTTGTCTTCCCTTTGTGCTATGAGATCCTTGATGCTTACTGGGTATTTTGTCTGTGTGAGCCTTCCCAGCGTCCCAGTTCTGGCAGAATAACCCCTGTGTCCCCATCCAGTGATCAAGCTGCAGGCATGAGCACTTCAAAACTCTTCCACTGGCACCCTGGCACCAGGCTGTGCTGACGACAAGGTCATGGCAGCTGATGTGCAGGCAAAGAAAGCCAAGCCCCGCCGTCAGCAGATCGTGAGATACCAGGTAAATTTCCCTGTGCTGACAAAGAACTGCTTGATACCTGCTGTCTCAGTATGTCTCAGGAATAAGGATTGTCCTAAGACCTCTTCAATCAACAAGAAATTATTTGCAAGGTGCCCATGACTTGAGCACTTTGGCTTTTGACTAACAGCTTGTTTATCAGGGCAAAATGTGAAGGTAACATCTGCAGGAGTGGTTGTCCTGCAACGCTTGGTGATTACTTCTGGACATTGTTTTTAGCGTTTTTCTTGAGGGAGGATATGTGCCTAGATAGCTATGGGAAAGCATGACGGCTTTTTCAGGGCTTTTAGACTCAGGGGGCAGCAGTCATGACTGACATGCAAGGATCAACAGTGAGCATCTGGAAGGAGCTAATGGCTTACTTTGCAGCTGAGCACCATTAACCCCACCTGGTCATTAATCCCCAGGAAATTGAATCGTATCACAGAACTGGAGGATAAACGAGTTGAGTGGACCTTTTGAGTTCTGACCCTCTGCAGTGTGACATCTGAGAGCCCCTGTTACAAGCTGAAAAATGGAGACAGAGAGGGAAAGGAGAAGAAAAGAAAGTGTTCAACCAGAACTACAGAGTTATTCATTCAGTGCGTGCCCAGTTATTATACCTCTCTGCTGGCAGCTGGGTGTTGGTTCAATCAAAGAGGGGGCATTTCTTATGGCACAAATCCTTCCAGTGAAAAATTTCTGTGCATTAGGAAGGTCTTTCTGCTCTCCACTTGTAACATATTGTTGGTAAAAGGTGATAGGCCCTCAGAGCAATGCCTGCCCCCAAGCCCTGGACTTTCAGGCTATGGGGCAGTGCCAGGTCTGTGTTTGCAGGACACCTGCCGTGGTCTTGGTTGTGGATTCCCACACCTACAAGGTGACGATGGTTAATCAATTGGTTGGCTTTTCTCCTGGGCAATTACAGATTACTCCTGTGATGCTGACCTGTGCACCACTGCCTTGGTGAGATAGCAGACAGATACCTCATTTCTCTGAAAGGTTAGGCTGGACCCAGAAACTGATATAACTCTGTGCATGAGGAACAATCCCTAACCTCCCTACTTTCAAATCCAGAGTGAAAGGTAAGTGCAGTCCGTCCTAATACACCCAGCTAGTCAACTGAGCAAGCGGAGGGCTTTCAGAGCCCCCCTTTCAAATGTTTGGATGTGGACACACACAGCTTTGTCCTAGTCATAAAGAAACCTCTACATGGCTTTCAAGGTGTTTCCCAGGTACCTGGGCTCAAGTACAAGGTGCATCATGCATGACCAGTTCATTAAGCTTTGGCTCGTCTTTTGCTGCTCCACATGGAGTCCCACCAGCGCTCCTGGTGCCAGGTGCTGATGCCTTGTACTCAGAGCCCTGTTAGATATGGTGACGGACACATTACCCCCTAGTTTCCCTGCTGTAACCTAGTAGAGCTCGCAACGCTGCCCAGTGAAGCTCAATGCTCCTCTGAGATCAACCTCTAAGAAAGGTGAAATATTCTCCCCTGGGATTCCATGGTCCATGGGACATCAATCTAAAACCTTAGGTCACTGACTGGGGCACCTACACAGAACCTAGAGAGCCTAATACAAGACACTGATCTGGCGGTGATGGTTTCTGAGCTGATATTATTACTGGACAAATCCACTACATGCTCTTTTCTTGGAAAAAGAATAGTTAGGTTATGTTTGTATAGCAAATGCAGAAATTTTATTTTGCTTGAAAGCAAAATGGCAAAAATTCAGATCTACATTGTCCCTTTAGTAGGTTCACGTCTTTTGCTGCTTTTCCCAACTCTGTTTTCCTCGCCTGCTCTCTAACTGGGTCATTCTGAAACCATTTTATCACACGTGAAAAATAGGAGTAAAACGAGCATTTTTTTTTTTCATATTTAACTGCTATTCTTGAAATAGAAGCTCAAAGGTTCCCATTAAAAGCTAGTCAACTTTAAAAGGAGCATAGAGAAATGAAAAGCTACAGGATTCAGAAGGAAATTGAAAAAAAATAAGATGACTAGGGAATAAAATAAAATAAAGCATTCCTTTTCCTTCTTAAACAGAGAGAGAAAACTTCTCTCGTTTGCCCAAACTCTTCTGTGTAGTAAAATCAATGTGATGAGAAGAAAAGCCTATCCATGGTTTTCTGTGTTGCAGAAAAGGATGATGGTAGATACTTGCTTAACTGATGCTAAAAGAAGTAATTTCTTCATAGAAATGCTTCTGATTAAGTCCAAACAAGTCCAAGCACGTAATCTCAAGCTGCAACTGATAGAGGCTGTTTAAACCTCTTTTTTTCATACCCTCAGCGAGTGTTTTGATTTGTATTCCCCCTTTTCCAAAACATCTCAAAGCCCCACACTGGGCACTTGTGAAAACCCGCCTGTTGTCTAATTAGGATCTGAGCTCGTTTGAAAATGTATCTCCAGTGGGGAGAGCTGACCACTTCTGTAAATCTGGAACAGGTTTTCAAAGGGAATTAGATGTCAAGTTTTGAAAACACCAGTAGGCATTTAAATACCACTGACGGTTTGGCTGTAGGTGTTCTGAGGATAATAACCCTTTTTTCCCTTCATCTGGTCGTTCTTTGGTGTCCTCTTAGATTGTAAATCATTCCATGCACAAACTGCCTTTACCGTGTGTGTGCATCAGAGCCGTGACTTGGGTTAGAACGGCAAGAAATGTGTTTTAAAAATATTGATAATTAGCCCTTTCATGCCTATAAGGAAAGAAGGAAGCAGAAATCAGACATAAATTGACTTTAATTTAATTTGGGCCCATTATCCCCTTTTTTACAGCTTTACACCAGGCCCTACTGCAGTCAGTATGGTGTGTGCTGCTTGGAGTGAGCAAAACTTGCAGAGTTAGTTTGATGTGAACTTAATGGCCTGAAACCAGGTTTAATGTTAGATCTGACACTAGGAGATGCACAGATGAGCAAAAAGTGAATACTTGGTCCTGCTCCCCTGCACTTCAGCCCCCCAAGCCATCCTGCCGAAGCATGATGCATTGAGTGCTGGGTCTAGCTCTTTTACAAGCTCATCACATGCAAGGATTTCTAGAGACAGGGGATTTGCAAGCTCCAGACACATCTCAGTGGCTGCGAAGGGCCGGTCCATCTGCTGCACGGTGTATGCTTATGTGGAGTCAGCGGAGCTGGCTGCCAGCTCTCAACAGACAGATCAAAACAGCATAAAACTAGATTAGTATCTGAAGTCCGGATGAAATTCCCTGACGTTACCCTTTAAAAGTTTCAGGTGGAGGATAAAGAAAAATCTTGTAACTCGAAACCTTCTGATGTCCAAATTGTTATGTTACATAGGAAATCTCCTTCTTTCTTACAGCCCCTGGTGGACTTTCACTGATGAGTGACTGGGCCATCTGTTTAATTTCATGATTAACATATGTGTCGTGCAGTTACAAACGCTTTCCTCCTGGCGTTGTCCGGCTGCCCGTATCTGAAATGTAGCTGATTTTGGTCCAAAAACCACAGCAGGGCGTGTAATTAATAAGGGTAATGTTGTGATATGATAAGTGCTGCAGTTTAGTGTGTGGTTGAGCCTATTGTTAACCCCAGAGCTGTTAATTTCAGGGTAATGTTTTAAGCTGATTTACATGAGAGATAAGCAAATTCATTTGCATTACAGCAATAAGACTACATAGCACTTATCCAGCTGCAGATCTTAGAGCACTTTATAAACACTAATGAATTAAACTCCATGTTCAACGAGGCTGCAAACAAACTTGCAGTGCTATAGCCCCAGTACTAAAAACAAAATCCAGAAGACTGGGAGAAAAATCATTGTTTTTCAGACACAAACTGAGAGCAACTGGCTCCAGTTTTTATTAGAAGTTGCAGCAAATCTATTTTGGGGCTCTGTCCTTCTTTTTACACCTGGGGCAAAAGTCCCTTTAAGTGCTGACCATAGTGAAATATCCCTTTACCAAAAGCCAGTGTTTCAAACACACCACTGATAAATGAAGAAGAGAGAGTGAGTGAGTTTTCCTGTGGTGTTCCAGTCTATAGGATCCGCAGGTCCTGCACTTGGGTTGGAACAATCCTCATTATCAATACAGTCTGGGGGCTGAGGTGATAGAGAGCAGCCCTGCAGAAAAGGACTTGGGGGTGCTGGTGGACAAGAAGCTGGACATTATCAGACAGCACGCACTTGCAGCCCAGAAGGCAAATCGCATCCTGGGCTGCATCAAAAGAAGCATGGCCAGCAGATTGAGAGGTGATTCTGCCACTCTGCCCTGGTGAGACCTCACTTGGAGTACTGTGTCTAGTTCTGGAGCCCTCTACACAAGAAAGGCATGGACCTAATGGAGTGGGTCAAGAGGAGGGCCACAAAAAAGATGAGAGGGCTGAAGCACCTCTCTAATGAGGACAGGCTGAGGGAGCTGGGGTTGCTCAGCCTGGAGAACAGAAGGCTTCGGGGAGACATTAATGCGTCCTTCTAGTACCCAAAGGGGGCCTACAAGAAAGCTGGAGAGGGATTTTTTTTTTACAAGGGCTTATAGCAATAGGACAAGGGAAAATGGTTTTAAACTAGAGCAGGGTAGATTTAGAGTGGATGTTAGGAAGAAGTTCACTACTGTGAGGGTAGTGGAACACTGCAACCGGTTGCCTAGGGAGGTGGTTGAGGCCCCATCCCTGGAGATATTCAAAGTTAGGCTTGTCAAGGCTCCGAGCAACTTGCTCTAGTTGCAGATGTCCCTGTTCAGTGCATGGGGATTGAACCAGATGACCTTTATCAGTCCATTCCATCCCAAGGCTTTCTAGAAAAAGACCTTTTATATGCCTTTTTTGTCTATGTCTGTGTCTTCTCTGTCTGTACTCAGTAACACCATGAAAGAGAAGATCTAAATTTTTGCAGTAGTCAGTAGGGGTCTACTACCAGCTCTATGTAATCAGTTTGAAGGTTCCTAGTGTTTTGCAGTGGCTCTAGATTAGACCCTGAATATAAACACTCCTTCTCATTTCAAGATAAGTAGCTCCACAGTAAGCTAGCCAAACCCACCAAGAAAGTTGAAGACATTTCAGCTGCCCAACAAAAGAACCCTCACTGATTAAACAAGACTTGCCCCAGTAGGTTTGCAGTGTGAGGCGGTGCCCTGCAGGCATTATTTTATGGTGAGACAGACAGTCCTCAGTGAGACAGCTGAAATTGCTGCTGTAGGGTTTCATAGCAGGAATACAGATTTTGGTTAGATGTGATCCTGATTGCTTGTGCCAGGCATTTGACTAATCAGTAGAAATGGCAAACAGGAACTTCAAAATCTCAGCAGCCTGCAAACCAAATATACCCACAGCTGGAAAGTGCCCATAGACTGAAGAGTATGGAAGGAGATGGACAAGATCAAAGAAAGGAGCTGCACTTGGAGGGTAGAGTCAGAGGAACATCAGGTCAGATTTGCAGTGAGCTCCTCACTCAGCACCAGTGGGCTTCACCCTGTAGGTGCTTGAATAAGTGGCCGCGTTTTCTAACGCCTGGGTGACCTGTTGTTGCCATTGCTGGCCACCAGTGTCACGCAATTGTGGTCCTCACATCCTCTGCCCTCACACGTCAGGGGAGGATCCTGGTCTCCTAATGAGCTCTGAGGACAGGTCCTACTAAATGGAGCACTGAGACAGGAATTGCATCCTCTGGTCATGCCCCAAAGTCCATCCGTATGCTGAACTGCTTGTGCCCATGCCAACCATTGCTGCATTCCAGAACAAACTCAGGGCTCTACTAGCAGAGCAGTTACTAGGAAATGCAAAACTTCATGCTCACGTGGTGTTGACAAGGGTCTAGTTATCACAGGGGCTGACTTATGTGCATCAGGACATCAGAAGA
The DNA here is from genome assembly GCA_013389965.1 of Todus mexicanus. Lineage (NCBI taxonomy): Eukaryota > Metazoa > Chordata > Aves > Coraciiformes > Todidae > Todus > Todus mexicanus. Next base: position 13,944 of record WEIS01043149.1, read on the forward strand.
CAAGTCTACTATAACTCTGCCTTAGTTATTGATGAGAAGAGAGCAGCCAAGCTGAAAAGATCTTACTGAAGAGACTAAAGAACCATATGTAATGATGTCCAAAACATTAAAATCTGAAATGTCTAGTGTCTGGGGCCAGCACTGGAGAACGCATCACACCAGCCTCTTTTTTTCTCAACTTTTCTCAGCTTCAACATAATTTCTGCATAAATCCCTGTTATTGTTGGCTGAGATTCTTGTGGGCATCACCTGTGATTCGCATCTGTGTGGAGAACTGTCAGGGAAAGTGTGAGGTACTTCCAGCTGCAGGCTTTTGATTGCTGGTATCACCAAAAGGGATGCCTTATGGATCTTTGTAAAGCTTGCTGAGAGATACAGACCCACCGGGAAGTGAAAATCTGCATTTATCTGTTTGGCATTCCCTGATACACGAGCTGGGACACTCATCGTAAGCCCTTTGCTCGCAGACAGAAAATAATCACTAACAGGAACTCTCCCCCTTCAGCTCATCTAAAAAAAAGTGTGCCAAGAAAACTTCCATCCAGGGCCTCCTAGACACTTCCCCAGTGCCAGAGGATGATCTTTAAACATCTGTTACAACTCTGCACATGAAAGGCTCACAAGCACATTAGTTTGCATGTTCAGTCATCCTATCTCCAAGGCGAATGTGCTCATCGGCTGATGGGGCTATCTGCAGGATGCGATTTTTCGTGCTCCATCCAGGTATTTGGCAAGAGAAGCGGGTGACGATGTTCTTGGCATCACACCTGCTCTGTGTAATCAGCCACGGGCGTTGATTTCCGCATTTCTATCTCATTCTGCCAGGGAGAAGAGTGGCTGTGAGCTCACAGCTGGAGTTGGCCAAGCTGAGCAGCACAGGAGGAAGCATTTCACTTCCCTTTCAAGGCAGAGTTGTGGAAAGACCTGTGCTCGACTTGCTAGCTAAATTGAAGATGCTTAGTGAACTTGGTGGATGGTCTTTGCTTCAGCTCTTGAAATATTTTTTAGGTGAAGTGTTCTTCCCTCAGAGGTGATGATGGTGATATGCAGAAGGTGACCCACCACTCTTGTCCCACCAAATGCATCTGTAACTTTCCTGGTGGTTTCAGAACAGCCTCAAAATCACTAAGGCAATGTCAGGAGCTCAGGCCAGATGTTATCACCTCCTGGTGGTTAGCTTGGACTGCGAAACCCACCTTCACAAGCTGCAGTATCTTGCGACATAAACTCCCACCAGTGGCAAAAGAGTTAAAAGAAACACTGAGTGTCATGAAAGGCCAATTTGCCACAAGCATCCTTTCACTTCTCAGCCTGGAAATGGTGTCACTCACCACAACAGAGCACAGACTTCTGGGGCCTGCTGGACATCTCCAGCCTTTGATTGTTGTATGTTGGTGCCACAATTCTATGGTAGAGTGAGCACACACCAAAGCAGCATCTTCCCTTCCCTATCTACCACAAGGGTATCAATTTAGATTGCTGTGAGTTTTATTACTGTGTTTTTATACCAAATACGCTACAAATCACCCCAGAAGAGTCAGTTGTCTGAAATGTCCTGTGCTTCTTGGTATTTTCCCAACCAGAAATGCTTGCAGCAAGCAGTGCAGCCCAGGCCGATTCTTTCAGGTGAGGACACAACAGAAAAAATAAGACGGTTGGCATGTCCTGGTCTGTGTCACAGGAGTGTTCAAGCCTGAGCTTGTCTCACCTAAGACTCTTTGGTCAGTTGTCCTTGCTCCTGTCTCTTATTTATTCCACAGATTTATTTCAAAGAGAGTGTTTGGACTGTTCTCAGGCCAAAGTCCCCTGTTCAGTTCAGCCCCCTGCTATCTATAGCAGCGTGTCCTTCTTGTACTTAGATTTATGAATTTTTACATGATATAGACAATTATCTGCTGGAAACCAGGCAGAGAACAACATCTGGCTTCATGCAACGCATCTGGCAAATGCCACACAAGTAACAGCTTTTGGTGACCAGTGGTATGGGCTGGGGTTACAACCGCTTGCCTGGAGATAAAACACCATCTCTTCCTTGGGCCACATTCTGATCTGTTCACACTACCTACGTGGTTGTGCAGCTATGTACTTCAGAACAAGGAGACACAAAGATGGGGCAAAACTTGATCCTAAATCTTACCAGGGCTTAGATTTTTCTCTCTCTTCTTCCTCACTCTCACCCCATTTAATTCAACTCTTGCTTTCCAAATTTGCAATACCGGGTTATTTTGCATCTGCCAACACATATCCAAATCCTGATCCCATTAAAGTTAGCGGCAAAACTTCCAATAACTTGGCTGAACCGGGACTTGGCTCACTGTAAAGAAAATGCTGTTCTCAAGGCAATATGTACTGCCACAAGGATTCAAACACCCATAAATCCATCAGACCAATGAGTATTTCCATCTGCCATCCAGCATTTGGAGCCGAGTGTGTTAACAATATGAGCTAGACAGTGAAAGTTACCAGCAAATGCGTTTCTGCAACCATTTCTCCCTCTCTTAATAATGAGATTTTTGCATTTACTGGGTAAAGGATAAAGAACAACTTCCAGAGGTCAGTGATGTACATGCAGGTTGGGCTCGGAACAACCTGATCTAGTAGAGAATGTCCTCGCTCAGTGGAGAAGAGTTGGACTAGATGACCTTTAGAGGTCCCTTCCAACCCAAACCATTCTATGATTCTATTGAGACAAGAGCTTGGGTGCCAGTGTGATGGACACCTTAAAAATGCTGTAGCTAGACTTGTTTTAAAGAGGACAGTTTGAGTCTGGGGAAAGCTGAGTTTATTTCCCAACTCTGCCACCAATCTCCTGTGTCCCAGGGCAAATCATTTGATCTCACTGTGCCTTGGTCCCTTTGCTATGGCATTTCTAACTCGCATCCTTTGCCTGTGCAAACTTTCAGGCAAGGTTGTAATACACATCATCATCATCATCATCACAACAACCAAAATGACAATCTGGTATATACACTGCATCAAATCTCAGCTACCCGCACCTGTTTGGCTGCATTCTGGCAGGACTCTCACAGCCAAGCAGCACACACAGGAAGCCTTCAGATGGGGGGAAAAAACCCCAACAACTTTCCCTTTTCTGGTGAGTAATTTGATGGACTAGACTGGTAGCATAGTCGGAGTGCAACCTGGAGGCAATTTCAGTGTCATTCTGAAATGAGTTTTATTTAAGTCCATAAAAGTTTTTGAAAAGTCTGTTTTAAGAGAGGTCAGGGTGCCCTGGGGTGACTTTCTTTAAGGGCTTTGTTTTGTTAATAATGATTTGTAAACGCCATCTGCCAGAAGAGTTGCTGTCACTATCTTGGAAAAGCCTCAGCTGGGAAATACAGGTACCTTGTAGTGCTTAACGTGCTGCAAGTGCTTTTCCTTACAAAAATACCGGTTAATGCCACAAGTCTGTACGGCCACAGTGAAATGATGGTCTGCTGAACAGCCAAGGTCTTGGGCTAGATTTAGCCATTCCTTCCTCCAGTGGCATATGGGAGGTCTCCATGGGGAGCAGATGACATTAGCCTGGAGTTTGGGGAGCTGAACATATTGGGGAACTCACCAGGTCATTTCTGAGCAAGGACAACTTGTCCCTAGAAGATCCCTTCCGCAAGTGCAGCTGGATGCGTGAATAAAGGACCCTTCTCACCTGTTAGAGGGAGGATTCAATGTGTGGGATGGAGAGTGTCCCACTGGAATGGAGAACAGCAATCATGGGGACACCCTGAGCAAAAGGCCAAAGCCACCAGTCCTGGCACTAATTTCCAGAAAAAAAGAAACAAAAATTTCATTATTTCACTGTCTGTACTTGTATTTAGAGGGAGTTAACACCCCCAAATGCCTTTAGGAAATACTCAGTGTTGTACCTGCTGACGATATTTCTCCAAGCATGCACTGTGTGAAAACATGGCCAATGTTATTTCCCATTAAAATCCCATAATCTGGTTTCCCTACAAGCACTGTTTCAAGCCTCAGGGTCCTTTCAGAGGACGCCACCTCATCTTCTCGGGATCCACAGCATTATTTCCGCTCCTCAAATCTACACCAGCAGCTTCAGTCGGGATAAAATTACAAGGGCCATCAATCCAGCCCTCATACTTCAGAGCATATGCTAATCACCACAGAGAGGAAGGAAGCAATTTTCTTCACACTTTATTACTGTGGAGCCCAGTGTGTTACAGACCTCGCTGCTGCTCTTTGTTTTGGATCCTTGCAGAGCATCCGTCATCAGCTCCTGATGGAAAGCCTGGCAGAAAACCAGGCTGGACGGACCACCACACTGCCCAGATGGGATTTGCCTGACCTATCTGCAGCTGCCTACAAGTTTGGCTAATGCCAGATATCTTTCTGTAGACGGTGGAGACAGCAGGAGAGAGTCAGGGAATGATTCATCCCATTCTAAAAGAGGTGTCGGAGGCAGCTGAGATAAACCACCCTTTGGAGACACCGACTCTTTATGTTGGCTGTTGGAGGAGCCTGCATGATTTGCCTATGTGAGATACCTAACTTCTAGATGGCTGAAATGAAGTGAGGTGTTTCTCACCTCCCTTGGCCACATCTGCTGTATTTCTGTTTCTCTGCAGGATTTCTTCTTCAGATGATTGAAATACCAGATTTTCTGATGCTTAACAAAAAACTGCCCCAAGCACACAGACTTTTAACAGGTTGACGCAGGACACTAGCGCAATATGGATGTGACATGAGATTAATAATTATTATTTTGGAATAGGTGAAAATAGCTGCTGAAACTCAGTGGAAGGCGCCAGCAAGAAGTTTTGTTGCAAAGTGATTGTGCGCTGAGATGGGGTGGAAGAGGAGGGGAAGCTTTATTAATTATTATCCTTAAACCTGACCGAAATAGCAAACATTGCTGCTTTTAAAACTTCCCAGCTGTTGTCTCCTTTATTCCAGTGACTGCCTGGAAGTTTGAGCGGTGATAAAAGCAAGGACTCTTAAAGCAGTTTGCAAAGTTGTAGGAGACTTTAAACAGCTGGTATGATAAAACACCCGCATTTCCCCTGACAAATATAAGCTCCACCGGTAGCTTTTAGAGAAGGGATCCGTACCAGAGCCATAAAAGAAATAAAATGGTTAAGTGTAGAGGTGACATTCTAGGTTTTCCCAGCTCAGTAAAGATATATCTAACCAGTCATTATCTCACAGGTGCACGTATATCATTCAACATCAGACATCAAGAAAAATAATCGCCTGGAGTGAGAGAGTAAAGTTCAATGAAAGTTTGAAAGCATTACACACCAGCACTCCTGGAAGTATAATCAGACACCCCAAAAAAGAAAAAAAAATTACTCCCATGCTTTTGTTTAGTTGATGAGTTTGGGTTTTCTGGCTGCATCAAATGAGATCTCCTACAAATCTGTCTTCATTAGACTTCTTCTACAAACAATTGTACATTTCCTGGAAGCTCATTAACAGGGGAGCATTGCCAGGCTCTTATTCCTAATGGCCCTGATTCAGCAAAGTACTTAAACATGTGCTCTGGGCCCGATGATTTATAATAGAAGGTATAAAAGTAACCCAAACATTTTCTAAGTTGTAGAAAATACTAAGCCCAGCTTTCATTTGCATTTTCAGTGAAAATTCTGGTCACTTCTTTTGATCCCATTTGGTTTAATTAACAACATGTTTGGTATCTACCTATCTATGATTCCATCAGCCAGCATAAAGTCATGCTGCGCTCATAGCTGTTGGTGACTCCACTTGTGCATCTGCTGATTCCTCCTCATCTCTCCTGGAATACTTCAAATTCCCCCACAGGCTGGGAGGGCAGCAGCTATTACTGCTGAGCACAGGGACATCTCTATCTTTGCCCAGTGTCCTCCTACCCAGTCAAAAATTCAACACAAACACTTGAACTAATTAACTCCTAGCCTAAATATCTCCTAGTATAAATGTCTCCTTCCCACCAGTAATATACATGCCTTGCATTTTTTTTTTCTCTTGCATTCTCCTGCTGTAAACCTTTGCCTGTGTTGAAGGACCAACTGTTCCCTGTGTCAGCCATTCCTTCAAGCTTGCCTCTTAAAATGCATGCATTAGCATGTAGCTGCAGGCCTGGAGGAGTGTTGAATTCGGTCACTCTGAAGTTCTCTGGGTTATGTAGTATATTATGACATCAGGCAGTTTTTGAAGTCCTTTACAAGTGTCTTTCTCTTGGTTTGCTGGGTTTTTACTGGCTCTGAACTCCAATGGAGATGTTGAAGGTTCTGTAGGATGGCAAAGCTGTGCTGTTACCATGTACTGCTGGCCATCAAGCTCTGCTAACTGTCCTGCTGGGACATGCTGAAAACCTTCAAAGATATTACTGCTTTTGGGTACCTCTGCTTTTCATCACCTGACTTAAGGCACCTCAGCGATTTTTGGGAAGCCGTAGGTTTCTGCCCTTGCAAACCGTCTGCCTGGTAGGCCAGCTGCCTGTCACTCCTACATGCACGCACTTCTCACCCTCTTTCAGCTCTCAGGATCTTAGGGATGGTTTCTTTGTGCAAAGGACTGCGGGAAATGCAAGGAAAATAGTCTCTCTGCCCTAACCCTGTGGCCAGCCAGACCCTAAACAGTAGTAGGACTGCTCCCAGCCCTGCCCAGTGCACGTATGACTGCGTAAACATGCAAAACATTAATATCTTCACTAAGACTCCAAAGAATGCATGTAAAAGTCCTTCACGTGGTCTTATTTTTTTAATAATTTAAATATCTTTTCCTACTGCATTTTCCTCATTTGAATAGACTTGGTGCTCCCTGCTCAGCTGTCATCCAGCTTTGGTCATGCAGTGGGGGACCTTATTCCAACCATCTCCACGGGACCAGCATCCACTGCTGCTTTGCCCAGTTTATTGCTACTTCACTGTTTCTATTACTGTAGGTTGATAGTCCCAACTGTTATCAAAAGCTTAGTACATACAAGGTGCTGTACGAACACACAGGCAGAGATTAGCATCCCTCTGAAAAGTCTATAGCCTAAGGAGATGAAATAAATAAGGAGGTGAGATTATTTGCCAGGAGGAAAAGCTGATTTTCAGATTTGCACCTAACAGTGCCAGGTCTTGGTCGTTAATCCCCAGCTGCCCCTCGGAGCACATGTGTTACCTGCTGGAGGCCCACAGCTGGAAAGCCTTTTAGCTGCAGATTTCCTACTGCAATTCTGTGGGAGACAAATCGCTCCTTGCGTGATGCGCAGAGTTGTACGAAGTCTCATTACAGAAAACGTTTTATGCTGTTGATCTTCCAAAGCACTGTCACTGGCGGTAGGGCACTCATTTTAGAATGGGTGGATTGTGCTTCCAAGAGTTAATTAAAATCATTAGCAGCTCTCTCAGATCAGCTGCCAGAAGTTATCCTTCATGACAGTAACCTCACATTCCCTCTTGTCTGCTTGGGCACATTTAAGAGTTATTCTGAAGTTTATTATCTACCTTTTAAAAATAATTCATGGTTATTTTATGGTAAGTAAGAGGAGACATCTTAAAATGATTATGTATACCCAGATAAGCAATAAAAATCACAGAGGTCAAGAAGGAGAGGGCCTCTTTTGAATGTTGCAAGTGCTCTGTATCTGCTGCTAGGTTCAAGTCCACAATCTTTGCCAAATCCCCTTAAGTCAGATATCTTTGTGCTGTCTGCCTGTCACAAATGGTAGCCACAATGGTGCTCAACAGGAAGGGGATGGAAGGATGAAATGAGAATTCTCAATCAGAAAATAATCACGAGACAATATCACCATTTAGTGTGTTTTGTTGTTGGTTTTTTTCATTGCCGAGTTCCTAATTCCCTGATCCTCCACCATTCCCAGCTTTGTATCCTTCAGAAACGGATAGAAAGATGAATTCCATGCAAGCTGGTGTATGTGTACTTGTGATATGGATAGAAACTTTGACAAGAATTTATGCCGCTTACCTGAATACTCATTTTAAGAATACAGCTGCTCTAAGTCCCTGGACAGAGAAGGGTGGTTCAGTTCACTGAATATGGGCTGTGGCCCTCAATAAATTGAAATAATACTGCTCTTCTCAGAACTCTTACTTGTCCTGTCTCTTCTATGTTGTACAGTGGATTCCCCAGATGCTGACGCAAAGCATTTCAAGATTCGCAAGCCATGTTACACCTGCAAAGTGCTGGGTGGTTTCTGCAAGAGATGCATTAGTTTCAGTTATGTTGAGAGCTGCTTGCTACAAACATTTTGGCAGTGAAATCGAGTAGATAAAACAAAGGATTTGGGGCTACTGTGGGCAATTCTTTATGTGGCTGATTGCTTTCATAGACATGGAAGCTCACGCTGGAAATATGGTTCTAATAATTAAATGCGTTTGGATATTTAATATACAGTGTTGGTTTAGTTCTGCAATAATAAATTCCTGGTTTTCTTCTATTCACAGCAATTTAACTCTTACTGGAAGAATCATTTCTGCTCTACTTCTGCTTTCCACTCTCTGGTTAGCTCTAGTTCCATCTATTAAATGAATTTATCCACCTATGTAGTATTTAAAAAATGCAGGATCCCACCAATTTCTCTATACTTGTAAGTACATCAAGTTAGCAAATGCAAATCTATGAATCCCGAATGATTAAACTGTGGCTGAAGTTGTTTGATGACATCCTTGTTGTGCTCTGGCTCTTCAGGTGGGCTGGCTTTCCAGGTCTCATGTAGCTCTGCCAAAATCTCATAGCTCTTATTCTGATCCTCTTGAGCAAAAAGTGCAGTTCCCGTTAATGTTGATTATTGGCAACAGCAGTGATAAATAAAGAGCTGAGGTCTGCTGAGCACAGCCCTGGCTGTAGGAGGTTTCCTGCAGCACCTGGGTGAGCAGTAGAAGACCCACAGTCCTGCTTTGCCTCCAGCAAAGGCTGGTTGCTGGTGGTGCTGTCCTCAATAAGCATCTCAGGTGCATTGGTGTCCCTCTCCTGGGTGCCATGCCACAATAAGCTCCATTTTTTTTCTCACCTAGACTTACAAAACTACATTTTTTTCTGGGTGTGAACACTAGTAATGCTCGTGGCACTTGTGGGATAAGGGCCTTCTCCACGGGCTCCTGACAAAGTTTTGAGAGGTCTCCTTTCCTCCATCCCCTGTGCAGGAGGCTGTTGGCAAGGCTCACGTACTCCTGACAGACCTGCTTTTCCATGCTAAGGAAGCAATTTCAGTCTCTACAAGAATATTACTCTAGGCCTGCATCCAGTGACCTTTATTCAACTTTTATTCTATCAGGAGCATAATGATGAAAAATGGAGGAGAGGGAGATTGAAAAGCTTTCAAAGGAATGCTTTCCCATGTGGTGCCACTGGGACTGCAATGGTGTACCCCACCATAGGGGCACACATTAACCTTTGGCTAGAGGTTCAGCCCTGGCTGGTGCACTTTCCTTGTGCCAGATGAGGCTTTGAGGGATCATCTCCCACCTATAATAACTTATAGATAAATTTTCCGTTGCTTGAAGTCTACTTAAGAAGAGGAAGGGAGTCCAAAGCTGGCTGGGTCACCCAAAAGGGAGGCATTCATACACTTTGCTCCTTAGCCTAGTCTCACAGCTGGAGATATCTGCCTACTCCTTAGTCCAGCTCTCCTCCAGCTGAAGCTCTGTTCTCTAAGTGCTCCACATGTTTCAGACCATACCAAGCAACATGCAAGATGGGGCCCCTTATTGCCCCTTGGTCAACCCAGTTTGTGAGCATCACTTCTGCACAAGAGTACCAGTGATTCCAGCATAACAAAGAGCATCTCTGGATGGTCTTGCTCAAAAAGCATGACGTAAAGAATGTTCTTGATGACTCTCTCCTACACTGTGTATTTTCTGTCATGATTATGATCCTGGCCCAGTTTCTGCTTCTCTTTGAGGGAATGCAACTTCTCCCTCCCACCTGGACAAACTGCAGTATAAGACTTGATTGATTGATTGATCTTTGGCTTTTCTACAGGCAGGATTGCAAGATATTTGAGGGCAGAAGGAGAATAGGTAAGANTTGAAAAGGCCTAACACAAAGATGGGGACAGACTTTTGAGCAGGGTCTGTTGGGAGAGGACAGAGGGAGATGGTTTTAAAGTAGAAGAGGGAGATTTAGACTACAGAGAAGAAATAAATTGTTGATGCTAAGGGTGATGAGACCCTGGCCCAATTTGCTCAGAGAGATGGTTGATGCCCCATTCCTGGAACTACTCCAGATAAAGCTGTCCAGGGCTCTGAGCAACCTGCTCTAGTTGCAGATGTCCCTGCTCAGCACAGGGGGGTTGGACTAGACAACTTTTCAAGGTCTCTTCCAAACCCAAACCATTCTATGCTATGATTCCAAGATTCTGTGAAATGTGCCCAGAAACTGAACAAAAGCTTCCACAAGCCTGCCATGCACGAAGGTTGTACCAGCAGCAGCTGAGCCCCACCGCTCAATGACAGCTGCCTCCACAGCCATCCTGGAGTGACACAGCAGTCCAGCCATATTCATCTGCTCATAGTGAATAAATGTAGTAGCTCTGTGCATCATTCACCTAGCTATGGGCTGCTCTCAAAAGTTTTACAGCTTTTTTTTTTTTTTGCTTTTTTTTTTTGCTTTTTTTTTGTAGTAGGAAGCATCCTTCGAGTGAACACAAGACAATAAACCATTCTGCTGGCTCAAATCAAAGATGAGGCACTGAGGTGTTGTAAAAATCTTTGAGTCAACGAAAGACAGCTGGTTGAATCATTTCCCAGATTTTCATATGACTCATAAATTTGTTACATAGTGAGGAAATTCCCTGAAAGCTTCTTGGCAGGCACCACCAGTCTGACCAGTAGCTAAGAAACACATAACCTTCCAGTTACGGGAGGGAGCAGCGTGGGGGAGGGAAACAAATACTTTGCCTTTGAGTTTGAGTGTGGGGTCAGTTGAAAATGCATTTCTGCCACCAAAGTCAGAATCCTTCTGTGTACGAGGCCAGAAGACTTAAGGGACAGCTTCTTGGTTGTAGTGCATGGGCCCAGAAGCACCTGTCTCCTCCCTCGCTCTGCTTCTACCTACACATTCAATTGTACTGCGCACAGAAACATCCATGGCCAGACTCACAGGAGTGACCTGGTGGTGCAGATACCTCCATAGCAATTGAATGCATGAAACTAGACCCCGTCCTTGTGAATGAAGAGCATGACATTCGGTTTTGTTTCTTGACAAGCAGCCCAAATCCTGCCTTATTTGGGCATCTAACTAATGGCAAAATTGTAGATATTTCCATTGTAAAGATCCATGTTTCTCTGGGTAGCTAATGGCAAGCACCTTTGAAAGTCTGCCTTGGGTAGGTAGGTTGAGTATTTGTGTTTTGGTCTGTTTGTGAGTACTTGTGCTCCCCTCAGGATCTTCAAAGGCTTTTTTCTCTTCACTGCTGGCTGTACATGGACAGAAATGGCTTCCTTCAAGGCAGTCAGTTGCTTAGAAACCCATAGTCTTGTCAGAGATTTGGGCCTCAGTGATGTGGACCTCAACTCCCTGATGTTGTCCACCCCAAATTAAGCAGTGTGAATAATTCCCAGTGACCATCTGTGTTAAGGAAAGCATTGGGCCAAGATCTTGCCTGGCACCTCAGAGACTTTTTGAGCCTGGAGTTGTCTCCAGTACCGCAGAAAAAAATGGAGCACTCTCCACAACCCCCTCTCAGCTTCAGATTTCACTGGTGAAGACATCTGCATCTGAATTACTCAGTTATCCCTTCTTCCTGGTCACAGGACAGGAAGTGCAGGTACCTCTCATCCAGAGTTACTGATTTTTTTTCATTTCCCTGTGGTATATAAAGAATGAAATAAGGGGCACATTTTTGAAAGTTATGATGTAGCATCATTAGTATCTCTAAAGTAAGACTTGATGATGCAGCTTTTGGATGTTCTGTTGGGTCTCTGAATTCTACACCTAGTTACCTTTTGAGGAACCACCAAGGCATCTGCAGGCTTTGGTGAGACAAACTCTTGTACAGGGTGTAAGTGTGATTCTGTGCTGGAGGTGCACATGTCTCAGGCTGTAGAAGAGAAGCTGTGGTGTTTTGTTGTGTTGGCAGATGGGTCATCTCAGGGTGGTTCCCTGTCACTGGGGTGACAGGAGGAGTCCATAAAACAGCTGCAGCAATTGACCTCAATGTTTCGCCTTGGGTGATGGGAGTGAAACAGTGTCCAGCTTGAAGAGTGTGAAGATGATGAAGTACACCTTGCAGTGGCTTGGGGACCACCATGGAGACATGGGCTCCAGTCAGTTCAGATGTTTTAACTAGTGCTTCAGAAGCTGTGTGACCTGGCAACTTGCCCCATGGAGTCTGCACACATTTAATTAATTCATTATGTAATTCAACAGCCATGGACAATCATGCCTAGAACTCCCAGTAAAGTCGCAGTGCGTGAGCACACACAGGCACATGCATGTTTAATGTAACGCTGTTCCCCGCTCCCCAAATCCTGCTGTGTTTAAAAAGGCCAAAGGAAACACAAATGACATTTTGGTTTTCCTCTGTGCAAAACACTTGCAAACCCTGACCAGTAAGAATGGATGGCATTTCAGGGACTTGTTTATTCATCCAAAGCTCAAAAGATTTAAGAGTTTAAATAAAATGTCTGAATGAGGTTCCGTGTATGGGAGCCTCTGAAATGCTCTTTTTAAGAGACAGACATCTGACGCCTTGGAGGAGCTCCTCAGTGGCAGAGAGGGCTTTAGCAGCATCAGTAATGTGCAATTAAAGCTGATCAGGGCTTTGGACTAGTTGACAACACAAAAAAATCATGCGCAGTTGAGCCCTCCGAAGTGCTTCTCCATGTCACATATTTGTCACAGCTTTAGCTCCAAGCTGCAGCATGAAACACACAGCCAATCACCAGGTTTAGGAGAAAAAAATATTCCTAGGAATTCAGAAACTTTACCAAACCGTTATTCCCACTGCTTTCCAGATTGTCTTTTCT
>WEIS01043149.1:27257-38378 GCA_013389965.1 Todus mexicanus
TTTTTTTTTTTTTTTTTTTTTCTTGGGAGGGGGAATCAAGCTTTCTTCTAAATAGTAAAATCAAGTTATAGAAGTGGAGGGATTCCAAGGCTATTAAGGTTCCAGGGAATTCAATCACAGGCAGCCGAAGGCAGGAAGTATTTGAAGAGGGAGAAGAAAATAAAACCACGAGGGAGCAGGAAATACGTGCTCCATAAAGATGACTTAACTGGGAGACATGTGTGCCACATCCACAAGAAGGGTCCAAAAGGAGTACCTGAGGGTATTTTTGGGAAGACAATAGCTTCAAGGCTTCTCCTCTTCCCAAAGCTACTCAACCTGTGATGCATTTATCCCTCTCCAATTTCATCGTGACACCTTGTGCGAGTCAGGCTTAAAGTCGGATCGTGGAAATGACCTCAGTTAAAAAGCGAGCTATGAAGATCCAAGATGGTGGGGCAGGAAGTTCTTGTACCATCCTGTCTCCTGCCAAAGCTGGCACAGCATGGGATTACATCCCAGGGTGTAAGATTCGTAGATAAGCAACAGTAAAATGCCTAGTGCTTGGATGACCAGGTGGCTCAATGATTGTCCTATTGCTCCTACCAGCTGGGGTGGACTGTCCAGTGACAGCTACACCATGTAATTTGGATCTCCTGACCATGTTGAGAAGGCCAAAGAGCACTGCCTGTGATTTCTGCACTACCTGGGAGCTGAGGAATGTAAATGCTTTCCTCTTCCTAGAGGAAAAAGTTAGTAGGCCCTAGTTGTCTACCTCTCTCTACATTTCTCAGTAGTCTCATGAAGTTCTCAGAGCAGTAGCTTCTGGCTTTGAAGGACCCTCTCTGGGAGAAGGGTAAATTCTGGGATTTCCTCCTTTCCAGCTGGCCCCAGGATGGTGACTGGGACTGGATGTTGTCTTTTGGATATCGAAGCCTCCACATAAAAATGTAGCGGCTTCACTGGCCTGTTTTTCATAGGTTGGAAGAGACATGAGCACTGGTCCCAGCATCCACAGAGATCAAAGATACGAAATAGGACTCCATAGCAAGGGGTTTTGCAGATCGTTTTTCAGGATCATTCAATGAGGGTTTGAACCTCCCAAGTTTCACTTAATTCTTCATAACTGAATAAAACCCAAAAATTCAAAGTGAAACTCAACCCAGAAATCCACGTTCAGCTTGGTTTTGGATGGAAACCAAAGGAAATTATTTAATCCCAATACGGTTTCCACCAGAAGCTCTGTATTGGTCTGGGTTTGGTTGAAACTCAACTTTTGCTTCCCTTTGCTGAACCGTTCATGTAAACTATGGGATAAGAAGAATCAAATTTAGGAAATACTTGTGTATTTTCTTTTAACAGTTTAAAAATATCTTCTGAGTTCTATCAAACACATCAGTTCCATGAAACTCCACGAAATGCATCAGTCTAAATTTTCTGTAAATTGGAAATAAGAGAAATTTGTCAGTGTTTATCTTCAACACAAATACAGATATCGCAGCACTGGAAGAACGAGGAATATGGAGCCTGCAAATCTTTCCCATAGGTAGAGAAAAAAAGGCCCCTCCGAAAGAGATTCTTTCTTTTGCTAAACAAAATCGAAAGGCATAGAAAATGTGAAAATCTAGTTTTCCCTCTGACTTTTACAAAGTCTAAAGGAATCAAAAGCATCACATTTACTAACACGCTTACTTGGAGGATGTTTTCCGAGATCTTAAAAATCGTGGTGCTTTATTGATGTCCTGGTGTGCAACAGAACCAGCACACAGACTTTGAGTGATTAAGGACAAGTCTAATTATTATCTTATCTCATGGGTCCTTACAAGGAAAACTCTATTAAATAAAGGTGACAGGATAACTCAGATAGCACATTAGTAGTGAGTAGTAGGTTTTGAAAAGTCATGTTTCTTATTTTAGGATGTGCTTGCATAAATCCCATGAGAGACTGTCACATGGTAGCAAGTTTACAAGACAGGCTTGTCTAGTTCATATCCGCTAGACCATGAGAACATGATGCTTCAGAGGAAGGGACAGAAAACCATAATTTATGCGTATGAGATGAGCAGAAGAATTTTGCTAAGCCAACAATTAGGGATTGCCTGAACTCAGAAGATGAAGTACTTGCTCCTTTGAGCTCACAGAGGAGTTGTTATCAGTAGATCTGGACTAGTACTGTTGGTTGGTATTCACCCTTAGGCATGCTGGGTGGCAAAAATACTTGCTTCCAGAGTTTGGGGTGTGATTGTTACCCCACAAGGAATGCTGAGCATCTGCAAGCTGTGTGCAAGGGAGACTTACACCCCGGAGATATTTTGTGGAAATACCGCTCAATGACTTTTTGGTTATTTCTCCTCAAATTCCTCATTAATATATTCTCCACTAATAAATCTTTTCATTGCTCAACCAGCTCTGTAGAAAACAAAAGTACTGTTGGGGAAGTGCTTGACTGCAACATTTCTTTCTGAAGAAATAATTATTAGCCAATAAAGTTGGAAGGAGCTTGGCAGAGTGAAATCCTCCGCTGGGATTGGGTGCTTCCTCATTGGATCCTCTTGAAAAGGCTTAATTTAATTTTGCCTTTGCCATGATTTGATTAGCTCTTTTTTTTTACATGTGGCTGAGCTTCAAAACAGAGATTTATCTCTGAGCAGCTAACCTGTATAATAGCACTTATTGCTCCTTTTGACTTTTGTTTAGTACGTTAAATACAGTACATAAGCATATTTTAAAGATACGGAAAAAAAAGCAGACACTTTTTTTTCCCCCCCAGGGGGGACCTTATCACTCTCCACAACCACCTGAAGTAAAGTTGTAGACAGGTGGGGGCCGGGCTCTTCTCTCAGGCAGTTTGTGACAGGACGAGAGGGCACGGCCTGAAGCTGCACCAGGGGAGGTTCAGGTTGGATGTCGGGAAGCACTTCCTCACAGAAAGGGGGATAAAACCCTGGGCTGGGCTGCCCAGGGAGGTGGTGGAGTCCCCGTCCCTGGAGGTGTTTAAGGCCAGACTGGATGCCACACTTAGTGGCATGGTTTAGCTGAGTGGTGGAGGTAGGTCATAGGCTGGACTCGATGATCTAAGAGGTGTTTTCCAGCCTTAATGATTATATAAGTAAAGATTTTTAAAACTGCCTTGCTCACACAATGTGGTTGTGCTGCCCTCCTTACTTTGACTGTATGCAAGAACATAATGCGCTTTGGCCAGGCCACTGTCAAAACAGACGGAGATTAATCACCGTGGCCATTTGTTCTGTTACCAAAAAAAAAAAAAAAAGAAGATAAAAATAACTTGTGAGTCATGACAACAGCAAATATTGTGGAGCCAAATCCTGCATCCTGTTTGCCATCTTCTAGCCTCAGCCTAGAAGAAAAGATGTGATTTTGAGAAATGGTTGGATGCTATCTTTAGTACCTCTGCAGTGTTTACACAGCTAGGGAAGTTGGTGTCTGGCATTGCCTTTAACAACACGCAGACGTGGTTTGGGAGGAGGGTGTCCTGCTGCAGGCTGTGGAAATGGAGTGTGGCTGGATGGGGCTGGGAAGGATTTGTGTATATCATTAGATACGGCTGCAGGGCAGTGACAGAATCTTAAAACCTGTCAGGACTCAGAAATCAGGAGAAAAATCTGTAGTTTTACTCAAGCAGAGTCCTTCAGCATGTGCTTGGCATTTATTAGCATGTTGTCGACGGGCCTTGGCCATGTGCTTAGGCCTTGTGTGGAGAAAACCTCCAGTCTTAGAGTGAGCTTTGGAGGGTTGGGTTTTATCCCACCATGTGGGACATGTCCTCCCATGTAGGAGACATGACTAGGAGTATTCTTGCCCATTTGCTGGTATAACCTTAGTGTTTCTGAAGTTTCCTGCCCTTGTTTCATTACTAGCATGGACGAGTAGATGGACTTCACCTCTGAAGCATTTCCATGGCTACAGATGAGCATTTTTGTACGGGTAAGCGGTGACTGTGATATCCCAGGGAATGTCACCATCTTTCATGCAGTCTTAGAGTTTCAAATCCAGTAGTGATGCTGCCCACCAAAATAACACAAAAATACCAGCTGATGGGACTGCATCCCCCTGGAACAGGCTCCATAAGCTGATACGGAGGAAGAAGGACACTACAGTCGTCCTAAACCTTAAGCAAATGGTGGGCTTACCAAAACACAGCATTACCAGTGCAAGTGAGCCCCATCACTCCTCCTGCAGAAGAAAGGAAACCTGCTTAATTGGCTCCAAATCTTGAAATATTTTACGAATGAAGATTTGGACGAAGGGGAGAAGAAATGAGTCAACTCTCAGAGACAGAACTCTAAGCAAACAGGCTCACGACATTGGCAGAAAAAAAAAGAACATTTTAAAATGTGAGCTGGACATGCTTGAAATCATTTGAAAACTTAAACTGTGTTAGAAAAATAATTCACAGTGTTTTACTTTAACAGTTCTAGCCATTTGATCATAGTTAAAGATCATCTCCTAAAAGAGATGAATTAATTGTGTTATCCTACCTGATACCACTAGGCTATGGCTGTGTCAGCATCTGCTAAGATAGTCAAGGATGGTTTATGGCACTTCCCTTGTGAGGGAGGCATGAGCCAGCCCAGGGAGGGTGGGTTTGGACCTAGACATGCTGGAAGCGATGGCAGTGGGATATGAAATGTGGCTCTGCAGCCCGTGGAATAGGATGTTGAGTCGCAAAAAAGGCTCCCATCACCTTGCCTACTTTCCCTTAAGCAGTTACAGGTGCAGCATGAGGCCACATGTCACCAGAATGCTGGACCTGAAGGTCTATATTGTGCAGCTGTCAGGATGCTTCCCATTGCACTATAGATTCCCAAGCTTTCCTCAGATGTTAGCAGGGGCAGGGCCAATTTTTAACAAAGCTATCATTCTGGGAGAATGAGTTTAAAAAGGGTATGGCCATACCCCATCTTAGGGACACGGATAGGCATGGTTTAGTTTCCTGGCACGGATGGAGCCATGCACTGCAAGCAGGACCCTGTAACCTCGGTGGGGCAGGCATCAAGCAGTGAGCAGCTCTGGACTCTAACCCAGGTCCAAGGACTGTTCAGATATTGTTCATTTAACTGTGACTGGATATAATAAATGACAACAAACCCAACCAGGGTCTCGTGAGCTTTCCCTGAAGGGCTCCTGTCTGCCTGGTCTGTGGAAAGGGGAAGAGGAGCCGGCTACCATGTTGCTACAGCACAAAATTGGGCAGCTCCTGGCCCAGGCATTGCTCCTCAGCAGAGAGCTATGGGGATGAATCTCTTCCAGCTGAGGCTGTCCCTCTTCCTAGTTCTTATCTGGCTAAGTGCTCTGCCGGGGAGCTTGAGCCAGAGACAGCCCAAGACCAAATACGTCACCTGAGTCCCATCATCTCTGTAAGCGTGGTGATGCCAGACAGAAGGCATTTGAGGTCAGGCCTGCACGTGTGACATGAGCAGAAAAGCATCAGAACACACTTTTTTTTTATTTCGCTGGCACACGTCTTGTGTGTCAGGTCGTTCCTTCACACATACACACGTGTGCACTTCATTACAGCTCCTTGTCTCCCTCCTTCCCTTCCTCCACTTTGCCCCGCTTCCCTGCAGTATCCTCCTTCCACCCTGGGGCTTGGAAGCTGCGCTTTGCCTCTGCCAGAAAACTGCTTCCAGCTGTGGGCTGTGACAGGCGCTCAGCCGCTGTGCAGCTGTTCTCAGGCTTCTGCTCTCCAAACCAACGGAACGGGTGGGGAGAGGCTGATCCTTACTGCCAACTGGCTTCAGAAGCAGCTAGCCGAGGACTGGGTTTGGTGGTTTGGACACTGGATTTGGACACTGCCAGCAACAGACACAGGACACTTCTGACAAGCTAAGTCGATGCGCAGGGCTACAAGAGCTAAAGGAAGATTTCAGCAAGGTGGGATGTAGCAATCTGGTGTCATCCGCACCATTAATGCAAGAGGGGTCTAACAGCTGCTTGGGGAATCTTCTCTTCTTGCAGTGAATTTGGCAAATAAAAGACCTTGTATGTGCTGTGCCCAGCTCTGTGGCATACGCTCTCTCCCAATTTAGTTACCTTCTCAATGTGTTACTGACCTGGCCTGGTTGGATGTCAAACACCATCAAACTCCAATGGAAGTTCTTTAAGCCTGCTTAAAGCACTCTCTCTGGACATGGTGATACAGCCTTGGGTATTCAGGCCACTGCAGATCACAATTCTCTGTCTGAAAGGTTAAAATTCCTGCGGACTCCAGCCAGTTCCCTGACACGACCTTCCTTTTGTGCCAAGGGCTCTTTTCAGCAGTGCCCAGACAGGTTGAGTGTCTGCTTCTCCTTGAAACCAAAGGGGCAGCAGTGCTGGATTCGTGTTCCTGAAGACACTAGAAATAGTCAAAGTACATTGGGTGAAACCAAAAGGAAGATCTAACTGCTTGCAAATGGAATTTGCAGAGAATTTAGCTAATTCAGCACAAAAAGCTCTGCAGTCCTTAAGCCCCTTCATATCTCTGTCACAAACAAGCCCAGATCTGGCCTAGGTTGGAGACTTCTTTCTATTCTAAACATCACCATGATTTGCACAAGACAAGGTGTCCCCAGAAGGGGCAGGTATGGTGTAACCCAGCCCCCAGTATCGAGTTCAGCACAGCATTAGTGTTCATGACTACATTAATTCTTCATACTACGTAACATTCCAAGACTTCTGGAGGTAGCACTCAGTATCTCTGCACCCAAAGGCAAGGAAGTCCTTCAGAAAAATCTGTCCTTTATAATACCAAAGGGTTGGCAACTCACCGTCCTGCTGAAGAGGACTTCCTAGTAGGTAGATTCCTCCCAACCAAATGGCAACTCTTGACCTCTCCTGGCCAAGTCTTTGTTGTTATTTGTGGTCATATTTTGCTTGGTGTTTCCAAGACTTGTGTCTGCTCAGCTCAAGCTTCCACTGTGAACCCTTGATCTTTGGGCTGATTTGGCAGTTTCTTCAATCACTGTCACAACCGCTCCTTGCGTGGCCACATCGGCTTGGCTGTGCTCCTGCGATCACTCGTAACTGCTGGAACAAGAGAAGGCAGACAGACGTTTGTGCATTCTCTGGTGATGCACAATCTGCGTCCTGTGGTCACCGGGTAACTGCAAAATTAAAACAGATCCTCGGTGTTAACCAAAAGGCATCCGCAATAAAAGGACGGGAAATACAGCGCTGGAGGGGTTGTTTTGATGCTAACACCACATTCTGGGACCTGCTAGGAAATGGGATTCACTGCTCTGTTCTTGACCCCATGATTAAGTTCACCCCCAGTTTAATGTGATTTAGAATTAAGTGAGGTATTTTATGTTGATAGTAGGTTCAAGGATATTTCTTTTCCTTTACTTTGGGAACATCACCATTATTAAGAATGACAGAATGAACTTCACAGGATGTGCTACAGTAAGCATGAAATGCATAAAACACAATTCTTGAGCTTCCTTTCCTTTCTGTACAATCCTTTTGTGAGGTAGAAGATGGCCAGATACTTCCACCTTCCTATCTAGAGACCAGGCAGGAGGCCAGAGACAAAAAATTCTGCCTTTGCTGGAATTTGGACACTTTCCAGGCAACACAGTGATGCCAGATGGTTGATCTCTGGGACTGGCAAAAGTGTCACTGAAGGTGCAGACCTTCAAATTCCTGACAGTGCTGAAGGTTTGGCAGCTCCTCCAGAACAGCGCTTTTCCACACAGAAATGACACAGTTGCATGACTAAACATCTGCACAGGGACAGAGACTGGCTGGGAGCCTCTAGAGCAATGACAGCTCATTTGATACATGGGGGGAACACACCTTACGGGGGTGAAGGAAAGTGGCTCTGAGAGGCACAGGGTGGGGCTTTCCTGGCCTGGAGAAAAGGAGCGTTCATGCTCTGCTCCAAGTCACATCTGCAAGAGTTTTGCTCCAGCTCCCTAAGGGAGGGGTTCAGCCCTGACTCAGCCAGGGATGGTGAGGCTCTCCTCCTCTCCCAACAACATGGGTCCCTTCTCTGTTAACTGCTTTGCAGACTAGTGACCCTGAAGGACTTAGCTTAGCCAAGCCAGCAAGTGGGGAACGTGTGAGTCTTGCTACAATGCTGGTCAGAGGTGTACAAGGCCAAAAGAAAAAACATAGAGCCACTACATGGTAATGAGGCAGGTTTTGATAACACCAGAAAGCCCAAGGCTGGGTTTAGAGATGCGATGATGCATCAGAAAGCAATACCTTTGGGATTTAGCCCACAGAGCTGAGATCTGTCAAACCGACCTCTCCCATTTCCCAAGTCACGAGGTGACGGTGCGGTCAGAGGATTTGAGCCATGTTCAGTTCATCAACAGGTATGAAATATAAGCAGGTTGTTGATGATCAGGAAGGTTCAGTGCTCAGAGCTGCTTCACTCCACATCAAGGGATTGATTTCTGAAGCACATGAGGTCCATCGAAGTCTGAGTGCTAGGGGACATTACTACTTAAGGAACTCTCCCCTCTTTCACCAAAGGATTTACTGCTGCTAGCTTTTGTCTTGTTTTCCTCTAAACTTCCTCGAAAGACCAGCATTGTCTCTTTTCAACTAAAGCACAAGGAAAGAAGGAATGAAAATCTTTGAGGTCACTGTTGTAGCCAGGATGAGCTAAGGACATAGAAGCAGCATGGTTTGAAGGGAGAATACCTTTGAATAAACTAGCTGGAAAAGGGAGGTGAGATTCCAGTTTTAGAACTCAGGACTTCATTAATATCTGTGTTGTCCACATATATGGTCTAATGAAAGACCCTACCTCTTCCCAAAACCTCAAAAGCGCTTTGCTAGGAGCACAGATCAAGGAGGGGCAAGCCTGTTCTGTGCTAGAGATTGACTTGGTTGAGTTTGAATGAAGAACAAAAAGTGATGATGGTGGGACACAATCTATTGAATAATTTAACTTCTATTTATAGTCATTTTATGGATTGCCATGCAGATTAATTGATGTGCCCAGTAAACTCACTCTTTTATTTAAGATCCAGCTACAGTGACAGTCCTTCCCAAGCCCTAAGATAATTCATGAGCATGAAGAGATGAGAGAGACAGCTTTGAAACCAATGCTTTACACAAGGGCCAAATATTATAAAGATTGGTGCAATAATTACCTTTTTTTAAAGAAAAAAGTCATACAGTCGAATTCCTCCAGGGGTGCCTTTGTGTCTGAGGTTCAACCAGTGGATTCAGTCCTTTTAATCAGAATTAGTTCTGGAATAGATTTTGCTGGCCATAGAGCTAAAATGTAATCCTGGCTGGCTCAGTCAGCTTTATTAAGCATCTATGACTATTTTTCAAAAGAGGATCCCTTTCTTCTCCTGACAAAAAAGCTCATCAAATACAGACAGGAGAGGAGGGGAGAGGAAATCTCAACTTCATTGAAGTCGAAGCCAAATCTCCCATTGGTTTCACTGGGGCCACAATCTCACCTAAGCTGCATAACATGCTTTCAAATGCTACTAGCATTATAATTATATAAAATAGACCCCACATTTCTTTTTCTGGGTGGAGAGGGGGAGGGAGTGGGAAGAGAAGAGGGGAACCTAACGCAGACATTTGTCTGATCCTATGAGGCATTTACCTGTAGCATGTACTTGGCAAAAGATCTGATATATGAACTGAATAAATAATAAAACCGTCTGTGTTTCCTCGTGTCACAATTCATAAATGCTTTCGATGTACATAAATGATCTTACAAGAGGTACTTGCATTTCCTTTGAGGAATCTTCAAGGAATCCAACTACATCAGAACCATGGCTGTAACTTGAAAACCTGAAAGCGATCTAATGAGGCAGACCCTGTCTAATCTGGTATGTGAAAAACCTTTGACTTTGACTTGAAAGCAAGATTTTTCTAACTCTGACATGAAGGCACCTCTTTATAAATTATAAAGGAAACCCAGAAAACACCCCCCAACAACTGGCAAACAATCAAACCCACTTGGAGTAATCATACCAGCAGCAGAAGTGATGCTGTAAAATGCTGCCTGTACCCACTCCTTTACCTTTTTACTTACTGTGTGGATCATGGCTACGCCTGAGGCAGCAGGAATTGGTTAAAACCACCTCATTTTTAAACGCATCAAAAAATTAGTCAGCCACAGGTGAGCTGGAGAGCAGAGACTTACCTAATGGCAGTGCCCTCATGCAACCAAAAAGTGAAGCTCCTCTTTCTATCTACTGCTACGCCCCTTTGCTCCAAAGTTAATAAGGCCCTGGTTCAACAAAGCGTTTAGAGATGATGCTGAACTTTTAAAGCAGTGGGACAGTGTATGTGCTTAGCGGAGATATAGGGGTGGATTGACTTAGGTTAAGCACATCTTCTAAGTCCTCTTCTCAAGAAGTCAGGGTCTGCTCTCACTCGAACCTGAGCTAATGTGAGCGCAAGTCTTCAAGACCAGCAGAACCAGGTAATCTGTTGTTCATAAGCGAAGGTACAAGCTGGAGTCCTAGAAAGTCTGAAAGTACAAGTCTGGAATCAGTTATAAGGACACTTTGCTTTTTAGATGAGTATCTGGCTATTTTTCAACATGCATTTCACTCAACTACGAGAACGGGGGAAATGCTATTTGATACTTCACTTTTAAACCCTGCTTGGAAGACAGGTGTTGCTTTGAACCCAACAGTATGGAAGATAACTGCAGGCTGGATTCCTGAGATGAATGTGAGGTAGATTAAGTCCAGACCACAATCATGTCAACTTCTCCAGCAACATCACTGTCCTGGGATATCGAAGGCAAGCCAAAGTTCACGCACTAGTTTAAGATACTGCTCGCTAGTTTGCAGCCAAAACAAACAGTTCAGACATGGGGGTTGATGCATTTTATTTAGAAATTTGTGTTCAGGCCATGCTTGCAAGAAGCAATGAATCTTCAGCGTTTATCATCAAGAGCTCAGATCCAGTCGAATAATTTGGAAAGGGTAGTTGCCTCATGTTAGCTACTGGCCTCAGAGCACTGCAGACCATGTGTCACAGTCACTTTAAATGTACAATGAAGTGGGACAGCCTCTGACAGAGACAATTCTGCCCCACTTCCACTTTCATTTGCACTTTCCTACCTCAGAACAACTCCTCTCTCTACGACTACCTGAAAGGAGGTTGGATTGAGGAGGATGACAGCCTTTTCTGCCTGGTAGCATGTGACAG
>WEIS01043150.1:296-11125 GCA_013389965.1 Todus mexicanus
AGAGAATTACTAAGGACAGAAAGGATTGGGTCACTACAGTTACTTCCATGCAGAAGAGGGCAACTCACACAGCTGTAGATGAAATTGTCAGTGATTCTTGGCTAGCAACCCCCCAAGAGAAAACGCAGCTCTTGACAAGATAATGATAAAGATCTGTTTCAAAATTTCCTCTGGAAGCACAACTCTGTAACAATAATTGTTACTCAGATCCAGCATCCACGACCAAAGAAAAGCAAAAAGCGGAAAACTTCACTACAGTTGTGTCATCAACTAGGCAACAGAGAATTAAGTTAAAGATGGTGCAGACAATGGAGCAGAAGCACCTCAGCATTACCTGCTGGGTATTAGGAGAGGCATAGAAAATGGCAAAGGAAAATGGAATGGCTAAGCTGGGTTGCTAGAATTAAGAAAGAACCATTTAAAAATCTGAAGTTGTATTCAAATAAAATGAAAAGGATCATAAATTTGGGTAGATGAAATATGAAAATACAATCAAGCAGACCAAAAACGTGTTGAAGGATTAGCTTCCTAAAGGAACTAAAATTAGTACTAAATTCTTCTCTTAGGACATCAGGATCAAAATATCTGGCAAGTGGTTTGCAGCACTTCTTAACTGGAGTAGAAGAGGAGCAGTCAGAGAGGACAAAACCATGGCAGAGAAGCTAAACAGATTATTGGCATCCCGGTTCATTATAGAAAAGATGGGATATTACAACACAAGCATCATTTTTTAAGGGGAACTCGGTGAACCATCTGTCTAAAAACTGAAGTCACTTTGGAAGGGATTATGATTTCAAGTAATAGAATGAAAAGTAACAAATACAAATTATCAGAGCCAAGTCGTGTTCAGCTAAAAACTTATAGAGGAAATGGGTGAATAACTAATGGCAATGCTTATTCACACTTCATGGTCACTATGATCTTGAAAAGAGGAAAGATGGATCTGCCTTGTAAAGCTCTTGGACTTCTCCAAAGTGGTGAACAAGTATGTGTTCCCTGCGATCCTGCTGATATAGTTTACTGGGATTTTCAAAACAACTGGACAATATCCTTGAAGAAAGAACACTAAACAGCCATGGAAGAAGAAGGAAAATTCTGTCTTAAATATATAGAATTAAGTAATAATTTAGGCTTGAATGGTCTTCTGGAGGTCATATAGTCCAAGCTCTTGCTCACAGTAATGCCAGCTTACACCTTAGGTAAAGTGTCTCAGGGACATGAACAGTCAAGCTCTGAATATCTTAAAGGACAGAAATCCCACAAGCTCTTTGGATGTCTTGGTGCAGTGTGAAGAAAGTCTTTCTTACTTCTAATTAGAATTTCCCTTGCAGCAACTCATGTCCATCGCCTCCTCTCCTTTCACTGTGAACCTATGAGAAGAGTCTACCTCTGTGTTCTCTATAATCTGATTTTAAGAAGCCAAACAGAGCAATTAGATTTCCCTTTAGCCTTATCTTCAAGCTGAACAAACATTGCTAGAAGTAAAACACCACAGGAACTAAGAGTCAACATTTTCAGCAAAGGAAGAGGAGTTTGACAGAATTCTGTGCTGGGACCCACATGCTTCAGCATAGCCACAAATGACCTAGAAAAGGGGACAAGCAGTGAGATTTCAAAGTTTTCTGATGATGTAGTTATCAGCATAATAAGGACAAGGGGTGAGCGTACAATTGCTGAAAGACCATATGAGGCTTCGTGACAGAGCAATAAAACATTTTGTGAAATGCTATGGTAAAAAGTCTTGGCTTCATATATCAAATAGCAGACTATGACTTGACCATTACCACTTAGAAGTGAGAGAGACTTTGGGGTTAAGATAAATAGTTCCAAGAAAGCACCATCTCAGTCCTCAGCAGCAGTCAAAAAATAAATCAAATGCCGGGAACTATCAGGAAAGGAGCAAAGAACAAGACAGCAAACACAGTTGCACCTCTGGGTGATTGTATGTTTCTTATACTTTGAATACTATCTGCAGGTGTGATCTCATTTAAGAAAGGATGCATTAGAGTTTAGAAGAGATTCAGGGAAGGATACATTTGATGATCAAATAGTACAGAATAGCTTCTGTACAATAAATGATTGGGTGGGCTGGGATTCTGCAGAAAAAGGGTGATTTGTGGGGATGTGACAGAGATCTACAAAATCTTAAGTAGTATGACTGAAGTGGATAGCGATCAACTATTCACTGTCCCTTCCAGGGACATTAGGAGTCATCAAATAAAGCTTGCAATGGTGGTTCCTCACACATCAGGTACCAGGCCTGTGGAAATCCTTGCAAAAGATGCTATGAACGGAAGAAGTTTATAAAAGTTCAGGGTTATAAGTACTTGGAAGAATGAGTCATGAAGAGTTTCTAAACAAACTATAGAAGACTCACAAAATCCTCTAAGCTTAAAAAAGCAGCTGAAAGAGTATTAGGAGAAACAACCATATGTATTCACACAGTCCTTATTCTTCCCTAAATGTCAATTTTTGATCACTGTTAGAGACAGAGCTTTGGATAAAGGGACCTTGGTCTTGAATTGGTATGGCAGTTCTTACATTCCTACTACTTGACTTTTTTGCTGTTTTTCTTAAAAAAAAATAATTCATTTTCCAAATTGGCCCCACATTTCAGGGGCTACAGTTGCCCAACCTGTCTTGCTCCATTCCAATATTAGCTGAGATGCAGCCTAGAGCCTGTCTCATTTTATTGCTGTCCAAAATGAAGAAATGTATATTTTATCAAAACAAGACAACTTCTACTCTGACCACAGAGTGAAGCAAACCCAAGTGATGTGTTTTCTAAGTACAGCCTGTTCCTGTATACACTAGGAACAAAGTGATGTTCAATATCTCATTAAATGCAATGCTTAATATGTATTCTGCATTGACAGAACGGAAACAAAACCTTTGTTAGATTGGAGATAGATGAGCTTTTCTTATTTAAAAAAAGCTCAAGTCAGTTCTGTAAAGGATGTTTGTTAAATTTTTTATAGTGACCTGACCCGAGCCAGATGCTCTGAAAAAAACCCCAGAGAAATCTACCAGCTGCTGCTGGTAGAAACTAACAAAATGAGTGTCAGTCTAAATAGCTCCTTATACTGTGCAATGGAAGAGGATTAAAAGGTCTATATAGATCTTTTTCCTTTAACCGGTGGTATTATAGCACACAGGTAGCCCAATGAGAGACTTCTATTAGAGAAAAGCTTTGGTCAGCAAGGAGCCAGCAAATACAAATTTTGGTTCTTTGGAAAGGATTGTTGCTGGCCTTCTCACCTTGTGTTAAGGAATCTATATTTTTTCCACTTTGATTTAAAAACCCACATTGTTTTCAATCTAGTGGCTGTACCACAAAGGAAAAATCAAGAAACCAGAAGTCAAAGCTATTAGACTTCAAAATAAAATAACATCTTTGCAAGGGCCAGAAATAGTTGTCAAAGCAAAGGTAAATCCATTTGTGCTGCGAGTGTTGACAGGATCAGCTGTCCGTGGAGAATTCTTCTGAGACTCAGAGGCATCGCTAACCAGAAAAACGTTGGTAATAATAGAGAGAGGCCCAAGGAAATCGTAGAGATTATACTAAAGCTGTCTCAGTATTAATGACTAGCCACTACTATAGCTTAATTTATGTAGCTATTCTAGAGCAACCTGTAGATGTAAAGTGGGGCATGGAGCACTGTAGCTTAGTCTTGTATACACTAGGCTTCTATACCAGTTTAGGTTATAATTCACATTATTGCAATGTATTTGCCTTTCAGGGAAGGGTACACATTCCACCCATAACTCTATTGGTTTAACCATAAGAGTTTCTTTGAAACAGATTTTTTATTCTATAGTACTGCATTGTAGGAAGGTGAGTTTTCTGCTTAGGTGTTTCTGCCGAGGCAACAGCTTTTACAGAGGTGCCGCTGCTGAAAAGAGCATCCCCAGAGATGCAGCACACCAGCTGAATGTCTTCAGGCATAGTAGTCATTTAGCTCACATGGTCCTTGCACAGTCTTGTGTCCTCAGAGCACCTTGCTAAGTCTTCAGACCTCTTGCACGGTCATTATGGCCAAATCTTGGAAGCACAAGCTTAACCTGAAGTTCTGTGAGAGCTCTTAACCCAGAAGTTGCAAATGGCAATTTGCAGATCAGTAGCTTGGCCATTTTCTGGCAGCACCCGTAGTTTTCTCAGAGCCATGGTGCTGCAATTGCAGGGATAGAGCCCCTTCATGCCACCCTCAGAAGCAGCGTGCTGGCTGGCAGTCATGCTAGCAAGCTGCTTTCTGAGCACTTTGTCTTCAGCTGATGCCCTGTGTTGCAGCTGGTGAGCCAAGTCATCCCTAGCCTAGGTAGGTCTGCTTTGTTAGAGGTAGTGGCACAAACCCTGGAGATCTCAGTACTAGTGGAGATCTTGGAATTAGTCCCTGCCCTGCAACAGCTGCACTACAAGCCAAAGAAAGGATGAATACTATATTGCAGTGCTAAGGTATAGTAAAGATCTCTGTCTAGATTTCCTAGTGCTTTTTCCTCAGAGGTCAGAAATATGCTTCATTCTGACTCCTCTCTGTTGGCACTCTGAAGTGAAATACCCCTGGCAGGCATCCCATCAGGCTCCGAGATCCTATTATTTTCTTTAGACCCTTACTTGATCTTGGCTCACAAAGACTCCCTCTTTTCAGACCTCAGAAGCTTACTTGACCTGAAGCTTAAGACTGACTTTCAGCACAAGTATTGCCATTGAACCAAGGCTACCGCCACATCTCCCAAGAACCATTCAGGAGCTAATTCCTTTCCTGAAGAATGTGCCATTTAAGCATGAAGCCAGAGGGGACAAGCTGGATACCAAGAGAGGGAGCATATCAAGAAGCAGTGCTCAATGTCTGCCAGCATGAGAGGTGACAGTCTGCTGCTACCAGTGTGGCAAAGGAGTGTAAGGGGGCACTTAGAAGGAGTTAATGAGGCAGCGTTGTGGCTATTCACAGATTTTTTTTCCTTGGGCAGGGGGAAAGACAGTCCAAAGGCGGTGCTTTGGTTTTTTAAAACTTAATAGATAGAAAGTGGAAACTGGAAAATTGATTGAATAGAAAAAAAATAATGAAAGGCTGAGTCCTAACACCATTGTTTGACAGAAGGCCAATTGAAATGAAACATTATTGTTATGCCCTGAAATATTAAAAGGATCAATTTGTTTGTTTTTTTTTTCCCCCAGGAAATCTTCCTGTATCTCAAAGTCTCACTTAGGACAAAGTATCAAGACAGCACACCTTTTGGTGCAAGAGAAACTTGTAGCCAGCAGATAAGAAGCCTCAGAACTTTCTTATAGTCCATATTCTATCAGGTGGCATTCTCAGAGCCCATGACCAGTGAACTGAATAACCTAATGCAAAGATTTCCTCCCTTCCAAATACAACTGCTAGTGATAAGATCTAACTAGGGCTTGACACATACTAATGAATCGTGAATCTGCTCATTGGATGTTGTTTAATATAGATGTCTTCCAAACTGTGAGTAAACAGACTAAGTACTGAAGATGAGGTACCTAATTAGTTTGAATATTTTAAACTAGTTGAATAGTCATCAAAATATAACTCCTGTCATAAAAAGTGTTCAAAATGAAGTGCTGCTATTTTGGTCTTACAGACTTACACTCACCTGGAGATTGGGTGGAATAAGAGTGGAGGGAGAGAGAAAACCAATGGATTGGGATGCGTGCAAAAGGTCGGAATTGCACTTATGCAAAGTCTTCCAGCCATCCTTTGAGATCTCAGAGGACGTGCAAGTCAAATACAATACTCAGTGTGGAGAAGCAGAGGTTCCTTTGCCAAGCCTCTTGTATTCCATTGAAGTATTGGAGGATCAGACTTGTGAGAGTGTGAGAAGAGAAGAAAATATGGTTACTCAGTACAAGGGGACAAAGTGTCTAATGTGACTGAACAGAAGGATGAGAAAAAGGTAGGTCTGGAACAAAATCTCTGGAGAGAGTAATTAACATGTCACCATTTCTCCTAAGTTTTCTGTCTTGCATATTTTAAGTGTTTTTGACAAGTGTTAAGTGTTAAGTCCCTTTGGTATCTTAAGTATAGAGAATCACAGAAAAACAGGTGAGAAGAGGCTTCAATAGGTCACCTGGTCCATCCTCCCACCCAAAGTAAGACCAATTATTCATTTACAATCAGTCATTGTCGCTGGTAGACATTTGTCTACACTGTCCCTCAGGACAGCTAAACTATTCCAGAGAGTGGCGAGCTTTACTCTTAGAAAGCTACTCCTAATGTCAGAACTAAGTCTGCTGCAATTTTAGCCCATTGTTTCCTGTTTTGTACACAGGGGATGTTCTCATCCTCTTTGCAGCAGCCTTTAATGCATCTGAAGATTACTATCACATTTTTACTCAGTATTCTCTTCCGCAGTGTTCTTATCCTGGCAATTTCGGACTTCCAAACAACAACGAAACTTTTAGAATGAAAATAGCTTTCTTGACTCCCTTCTTCTTTACTTACTAAAAGTGTGTAAATTTTATTCTTAATGTTATCATGAGGGAAATGGCTATTATTCTTTAGAATTACCTGAAAGAAAGGAATACAAAAGTCATGGGCAAATGAAACAGCCTACACCAAGTGTACCTGTCCATTTTCTCTACATTTCTTAGAACATAGTTTCAAGTATCCTAATATCATCATGGCATTTAAGCAGACTTAGATTTTTGAGAAGTGGGTTCAGATTATGGTTTTAGGTCCTTTATATTACAGTCTGATTTGTGTTGGTGGAACTAAGATTAATCTAACAGGATGTCATGGAGATGTAATGATTTATCTGTATGGTCCATTTCAGAGGCTTTAGAATCATAGAATGAAACATAGAGTGGTAGGGGTTGGAAGGGACCTCTGGAGATCATATATTCCAACACCTCCCTCCTCTCTGCCCCACCAAAGCTTTAGTTGTGCTGATTTGCAGCTGAAGCAATTCGACTGAATTAAGTATTTTTTAAGTATAATGTTACAAGAGTTACTATTATAACAAGTTGTTATAATTTATTGTTACAACTGTTAGTTTACAAAATAAGACATAAATAATTTCTTATCCATAAACCAAGTAATTCTTTAAAAAAACAAGTGGTAGAATCATGCCTTAGAGTAACACATAAGCAAAAACCAGATAGTTATGAATTTCACTCAAAACTAGAGAAGACTAGCATTCTGATGAGATATTTACTTCTCATTATGATTACAAATGCAGCTTATTAGACAAGGAGCCTGTCTTGCTGCTGAAGGTTACCACTGTGCTGCAGCACTATAAATGCAAGGGTCAGCAATTGCTGGGCTCCATTCAATCTCTCTCCTCCATTTATACCCTTGAAAGGGAAAAAGAAAAAAGGTAGAAAGAGATTCTGTTTCTATTCTTGTTAAAGTTAACGCAACGGGATCCTACAGGCTGTAGGTGTTGCTAGGAAAGTACTGCACAAGCTGGTCTGCCTCTTTCACTATACTAGCTCTCTGCCTTCTACCAGCTGAGAATGCCATGGAAACAGAGGTTGGGAAGCAAAAACTGGTCAGGTTGGGGATTGGGGATTTAAATTTTTTTAGTATCTATATCAAAGGAGACTTTCTGTGGAATGGCCATGTGAAATATCCTGCCCCATTTGTAGTGATCTCTATGTCAGTGGCAGCATTTACACTGAACGAAGACAAATCAGTGTGACCACATCAGTGCAGGAGTTGTTTGACTCGGTATCTCCTAAGCAGTACTTAAAAAACTCAAAGTCATTAGAAAAGCAAGGCATGCAAATGCAAAAATGTCTTTAAATGTAAGCAAATAAACTCACTTTACCTTACTCAAAATTGGTAGACCCAGTTGAAATTGGTGAATAGTGCAAATTAACAAGGGTGAATATGGACAATTAAAAATAAGGAAAAAATCTGTTTCGAATAGTGTTAGTTACATTTTAATTACTGGTGGGGTTTTATTTACTAATGTGTTAGCAAATATCCTGCAAAATAGCATTTGTCTTTCTAGTTGTCATGCTGTTATCACTTCTTGTCAATGTTAATAAAAGCCTGATCTTAATGGTTGCCAATAAATAAACTCGTCACAGCAATATCTCAGTCCAGTTCAAAGGCTTATAGTTGGCAGATCTGTAGCTCGCAGTGAAGTTGCCATGGTTCAATTATTTCTCCTTACAAGGTACCACCAATATGCACAGTTTTAACCTTTGGTGAATGTGGGGCAACACATCTTGTTTTGGTTTGCAGGGAAGAATAATCAAACTAAATGAAAATGCTTTTGAAATTGCTGGCCTGGGCCTCAAAGAGCTTAGTCAGTGATCTCAGTGGAATTAACCTCCCATTGGCCTATGAATCCAGATCTTCCAACATGTACACAGTTGCTGTAGAATTGTTACAGCTCAGCTGACATCCGCTAACCCATTAAGTGTTACGAACTGCCTGTGTGAGCTTATATTAGATGTCAAACAGCTCTATAACTTGCTACTGTGGAGTCCTCCAAACATTAACCAGTTCCTAGTAATATTTGGAAGCAAAACAAAACAAAACAAAATGAGAAGACCTACCAACATGAGAAGAATTAATACTAAGCCCCTGCATCAGAACAAACTGCTGTCAGGAGAGATTGCATGCCTGATATTGTATCAGTTTAAACCTGCACAGACTGGCAAGGTTTTGTTGTGCCTGACATTATCTGGAGCTAGCAAAACTACTGTCATTCGTGCTTCAATATTGAATGAAAATATGAAGACAGCCATTATGACTGAAATTGTTCTGTAATATTTATACATAAATATGTCATTAATGACCATGCAGAATACATTTAATTACAATAGATGTGACAAAAAATAATTATCCAAAACTACTTAGCTGGTCTTGTGTTTTAAGAATTATCCACTTTCAGCCAATGAATAGTTTGTATTATGCATCTNACTTGCAGCCAATGAATAGTTTGTATTATGCATCTATCAGTGTCCTGAAATATGGTGTTGTTAAAAAAGAAAAAATATACCAGGTAATCTTTGGAATTGCTTGCAGAGATGCAGGAACATAGATCTGAGAGGTGTGAACAGCCCCGTTTATATCATAAGAATTATTGTAGGTGATCAGCAGTGCTAATCCAGTTAAAACAGATTAGCTGCCTAAAGAGAGGCATCTAGTACCATTCGCAAATCTTGTGGCTGCTGCAGACGCTTGCATGAGCTTGACAAACATGACTAAAGGGCTTACAGGACTCCAAGCACAATATCCTGTGACATCTAATTGACATTAGATGGACTTGTTTGTAAATCGAAATTCTGCCCTAACTGTTCTATTGTCAACCTTTCCATTGCTCATGAAAGACAGAAGATTAAAGTTCACATTACTCGTCTCAGCACAAGCTTATGATTGGCACCTCTGTTGGGTATTATAAGATGGTACCTGGGAAGAGAATGTCTGTTTATTTTCCCTGGCAAGTTTTTGTTCATTCTGGCCCATTAAGCCAGAAGACCCAAAGAGTATAACTGTAAAGTGTAACAGAGCAGCATCATAAGCTTTGTTTATATCAGTAAATGAGAGTACCATAGAATGGACATAGATGTTGGAGGTTAGTTGTCTCTACTTTTTAGTTTGCAGCAAGGTTTTCTCCTATACCAGCTATCTCCTCTGCCAAACAATTCCCTTTCTTGGTTCAAGGCAGAGCAAGTCAGCCAGTTCCTACAAAGAACTTAAATAATCCCATGCTGTTGTGGAGACTAAAAGTGTTTAAAAAGTATGGGCTGGACCAAACTGCTATGGCTGGCCTCAGGGTCCCAATACAGCACCTCTCTGAGTTTAGCCCGTTGGTGCAGAGTAGGGATAACTAGAGAGACCCTTATGGCTTCTTGTCTTCCCAATACACAGCTCCTATCTGTGGAAGCCAGCCTGATCTGGCAGGGCCCAAGAGGCTTTTTCCAGTCTTGAAATGGCACCATTACCTTCTCTGCTGAAGGATACATCCTGGCTCAGGAAGACCTTCCAAGTTCCGTATTTTTCACTGTGAAAGCAAGAAGAGCAAAATTAAGACTCAGACACCTTCTCTACCCTATCTTAATTTAGCCTTCAGCACCTAGAAATATAGCTATTGTGACTGCTCTTTCATTCGGAAAACACACTGAATGTTCATCAAAGGTGACATGAAAAAGGAGTGCAACCTGCTTTGTGCAGTATCTTGCTTTGGCATTTCAGGTGGGAAAAATAGGCTTATAGATAGGATTTCACAGAAGACTACCAGTATATTTTTTTCCCAGTGTGAATGCTGAGTCATTTTGAGAGTATACTGCATACTGAAGAATTAAATCTCAATCAGTTAAAGATAGGATTATGACATTTTGGTGGTTTAGATCTCTAATCCAGAAAGAAAATGAGTTAAAGCTTCCTAAACTGCAACCTCCTTTGACAATAATGGAAGTTACAGATGTCAATAGGTAATTGCAACACCTGTTCATAGAGCCAAAGACTAGAAAGCACACAGATTGATTGCCTTGGAAATTGGGACCCAGTGGTAAAATGGTGAATGGACTAAACCCCCTGATTCTCAGGCCTCTGCTTTAGTTAGTAAACTACATGCTATGGCAAGGTGCAGTGAGAATGGGGCCACTCTATGACAGAAGATGACTGGAGGGAAAGTCTTATGAGGAGAAGCTGAGGGAGCTGGGGTTGTTTAGCCTGGAGAAGAGGAGACTCAGGGGGGACCTTACCACTCTCTAGAACTACCTGAAAGGAAATTGCAGTCGGTGGGCGCCGGGCTCTTCTCCCAGGCAGCTAGTGACAGGATGAGAAAGCATGGCCTCAAGCTTTGCCAGGAGACATTTACATTATGTTAAGAAGCACTTCCTCACA
>WEIS01043153.1:3113-22843 GCA_013389965.1 Todus mexicanus
GATGCGGCAAGGTCTGAGCCTAGGTGTGGTCCTGTGTGTTTAAATCCTCAGAAAGTAAACCCTCATGCTGACAATTCTTTGTAGCTCTGCTTGTTTGTGTAATATGGTGTTAATATGAAGGTAGAAGGCGTTAAAATTAAATGTAAATATCAAGAGTAGCTGTTTATAATGGTTTGTGAAGTGGACTCTACTGCTGTAGGTTTGCAGCAACTAATCTCTCGGATTTTGTATTTATTCAGTATAGTCAAGGCATTCAAAGTGATGAAATGACCTAATGTACCAGTAAACTTAAATTAAAGCTGCAAAAGAAAAAGATCCGCTTCTGAAATGTCTGCTGTAGGAGTCCCTTATTAAAATACGGCTCTGGCTAGCTGTTGATGCCTTTGCAGTGAATCGTGTCATTACTTTTTTAATTGCAACTCCAAAATACAGGGAAAATGCCAAGGTGTTTCTCCCCAAGGTTCCATTCCAGTTCTAGCAAAACTCTTTTTTAGTGTGAGACCAGGATAGGGCTTAGGCATTAGCCTGAAGCTCCTAATACCTGCATTGCCTTCCTGGGTCTTTGTGTACTTCTAGGACACACTGACTGGAGCTATACTTTTCTCTTGCACACACACTTCCCTACTGAAGCAAGCTGTAGGTAGCCACCTTAAGCAAGAAAACAGATACAAAGAAGCCCAGCTACACGAGTAATGAGGTTTAAATCACTGGAAATGGGATCGGTGATTGCAGGCACAGCTGGAATGGATCTAGAGAATGCTTTTCTTGCATTCATGTAACTAACTCCTAAAACTCCCTTTTTTTATTTTGTCATGAACTTTGTTCACTGATTAAAGAGAGCCCTAGAGAAAAGCTATGGAAGCGGCACCCCCACATTGCTGCTTTTCTAGAGCAAAACTTGGCCTCCAAGTGACAGGAGAAGTATTTTTAGCTGACAAAGATGACAAAGTTTTGCAAACTGTTTCTGTCACTGTGTCCTTGAAGATTCCTTCCCTTACCCCAACAAAGCTTTTAAAAAAATTTTTATCATTGCTTCTTTCCTTGGCTTCTCTCAAGCAGGGCCTTGACATTGTATGTTCTTATCAGAAGCTGCTGCCAATTAATTTTGTGTGGTGCAGGCATTTTTCAAGGAAAAATAACTGACCAAAGCCTGCTGTTTTAACTGGTGTTCTCTGAAATAGTGTTTTCTTTTTACTGTTAGCAAGGAAATAAAATTCCCTTGTTTTAGATGGCATAACATTGTCTCTTAGGATAGAAAATGCTCTCCTGCACCAAGTTTGCCTATTAAAATGACCAAGTTTAGCAGGGTTACTGTTTTATAAGAGTGCTGCATGCAGGACTGGTCTCTTCCTCACAGAAAGGGGGAGAAAACTCTGGAATGGGCTGCCCAGGGAGGGGGTTGAATCACCATCCCTGGGGGTGTTTAAAGGTCGTTTAGATGTGGTGTCTGGGGATACGGTTTAGGGGTGAACTTTGCAGAGTAGGGTTGATGGATGGACTCGATGATCCCAAGGGTCTTTTCCAACCTCAATGATTCTATGATTCTATGACTGCAGGAAGATTTATTGCTGCTGTGCCTTTGCCATCTTGAGTACTACTGGCCCATATGCTTAACATAGTTTGAGGGAATTTTATACTATGCTACGTAGTAGCCTTCATTTGAACTGTCATTTGTAGATATTAGGGACCAGACAGCAACAGTTTGCTCAGTTCAAGTGCAGACCTGCTGGTGCTTCCTACAGACTCACCTAGAGACGCCTTCTATCTTCACCTCCTGTTTCTTCTGGAAACTGCTATGTGGGATTTCTGGGTGTCACAACTACTCCTCTGTGCTGCAAACAAGACTGGCTCTGGTGCTCCCTGAAGGACAAGGAGGCAGATGCTGGAATGGGTTGTACACCCCGGAATGGTGTCAATGAGTAACGAGGCCAGGGCTCACCAGACCCCTGACCACCAGGAACAACTTGAAATTCAAAGCTATAGCATGGGTCTGGGATTTGCAGATTGAAACATAATACAGCAGTGTCTAAAAGTTTACCAACTCTGTATCCTGTGTCAAGGCATAGTCATTTTTTACCTATTTTGTCTTGGCTTCTCCTTGGCTTTATCATAAAACAAGGCCTTCGTGATCTTATATTTTGCTGATGCACACTGAAGTGGATGGTAGAATACATGCCTAAGGGTATAATTTTAGAAAATCAGAGCTTGCAAATTGTAGCTTGTGTTGGATAATTGCTATACGTGGACGAAGTGCATAGCTTAGTACATGTGCAATCCACTACATCCCATCACACCCATGTCCTTAATCTGCTGGTCCAGGAACAGTGTTGAACTGCTGCCTTTATTGGTGCTCATTGTGACAGAGATAATTCAGGGCACTGTTTGGCTGCTGCTAGGTGAACACATTCTCTTAGCCTTGTCCCAAGGAGAAAAACGGTTTGGGGGTTGTAGTGGAGATGAAAAGACAACAAGAGAGATATAGAGAAGGGGAGATTCCCACTAGCCTTGAGTACAAACTGAATCATAGCACTGGAATGAATAAATACAATGATATTGCAGAAAGGAAAGGTTTAGATAGGACAAAATACACTTTTACAGAAGATGATGGTGCTTAATTGTGCAATCAGGCAAAAGAAGCTATTTGTGACTGAGAAGAACAAATCCTTTTGTCCAGAAAAGAAATCTGGTTCAGGAAAGGAGTTCCTATTGTCCTGACTGATGAGAACTGAAGCAGAGGAAAGCAAAGACACACTCATTATTTTAACTGGGCCTTTTGCTGTTTAAACATACAGTAAATGTGACCCAAAAGCCACAAAAAATTCCATGTGCGTCTTATGTAAAAAATTAATGTGTTTCTTGCCATCATATGCCCATAAGCTCAAAATGCCTATGTATGCTGGCAGCTTTGAGAAAGAGGGTGTACCTTGAGATGTAGATTTACTCAAGGAAAGCTTCTGCCCTTCAGAGTGAGAGGTATTGTTCCCTCCTGGAAACATTGTCCTTTCTCTTCTGGTTACACATTGACAGGAGGCAACAAGACTTAAATAATTAACTTTTGGATAGCAAAGCTGAATCAAACTCTGAATAAACACAACTTCTGATAGTGGGGAAGTTTTAAGACACTTTAACCAAGGTATAAAGATAACCACCTTAAGAGGCCTCAATGTTTCTGTGTATTCAAAGCTGACAAACAAAATATCTCCTATTTCAGCAGTACCAAAATTCTTTTGGTAGAAGGGAGAAAGTGATTATGAAGTTTTATTACATGATCTTCAGGATCAGAAGGACTTACCTGTAGTATTCTTTGCTATATTAGTCGGTATACGAGCTGGGCAATTAACTAGAAACAAACATTTAAGATCATTTTCACTTTAGTTTTAGGTAAAACTGTGTTTCCTCAACTGAAATTTATGGGTGAATTACATATTTAAGGGCCATAGAAATTTGCGCCATATTTCAAAGGAAAATGTTTTGATGCATTTTGTAGATAAAATACCCTTCTAAGTAGACTGATTCCTCATCCGTGCTACATCCTCCGGTGATGTTGGAAAGCAGCAGTTTGATTAGTCCTTAACCCACATGCTTGCAAACTTTTGGGGCATAATTTTTGTGGAAGATTTGACCTTGCTTGAATATGCAAATTCTCAAAGCAGCATCAGACCACACAAGATTGCTCAGGACCTTGTCCGGTCAAGCTCTGAATATCTCTATGGATGGAAGTTTCACAAACCTTCTGTTGCAGTGTCTGACCACTCTCATGGTGAACTTCTTTCCCTCTAATTTCTAACTGGAATTTTCCTCATTGCAAGCTGTGCCCTTTGCCTTTCACCCTTTTACTGCACACATCCAGGAAGTTGGGCTGCATCTTCTCTGTTCGCTCCAACTAAGTACTAAAAGATCATGGGGTGATCTCCCCTCCCGCTACTATTAGCCTTCTGAGGACTGAGCACACCCAGTTGTCTTGTACGTCCTTGAAGTCCATCAAAGTGTGCAATGTAGTGTTATTCCTCAGTCTTATTTGCCAGGCAAGGTTTATTATTACTGGAACAGAGAGGAAGGCCTTTGTGTGAAGGCCACTGGAAGATCACTGCAGACACTGTTATCTCTCTGAGAAATTTAAGTCTAAACAGTGTGAACTAACAGGGCTTCTCTCTTCTGTCTCCTTAAGGCCAATTTAAAGTAGAGCTTATGCAGAAGGTCGATTCTTGATAGCATGGTTCCCCCAGCACATACCAGGGAAGTGGGTACCAGGGCATCTGCCAGTTGCAAAGCAGGGTGCAACAGGGGGTCTCCACCGCTGTGAACTGGCTCTTTGCACCAGAAGTGGTAGTCTGCCACGGACAGTGGCTTACCCTTGAAACCTCAACTGAAGAGCAGTTTTATCACTTCCCCTCAAGATGCACATGCCCAATTCTGTAGTGGTACCCATTTGGTGCTGATCCCCATGGCATGATATTCACACAAACATTACTGGTAAAATCTTCCCTTCCCCTTACTCCCAAGGCCATGCAGAACTATCCAACCATACAGGCATTGCCTCAGTTTTGGAATGCATGGTGATCTGAAAGGGGAGAAGGGGTTAGGAGGATATTCTGTATCACTGTGTAGTTCTCTACACACTGCCACAAACTTGTGCTGTACTCTGAGAATGTATAGGTCCTGACCACTGCTCAGATGAGTTTTCTGTGCAAATTCACTGTGTAGTAAAGGAAGAGTCACTCTCTTTGGGCAGCACAGGGTGTTGCTTTGGTTACTGGTGATTTCATTTCTCTCCATTTAGAAGCAGTGGTCAAGACCTCCCTCCCCCCACCCCATCTCCGAAGTGTAGCTGTATCTGCTATAAATACATCCAGGAGAGTCCAAGCTATGGAAGGTATCAGCCACAAAACTTACTCTCTGGGGCAGGAAGGTGTGTAGCTTGAGCTGCAGTCAGAGTTGGTGGGATAACCAAGTGGAAGAAGCAATAGACACAGTTTTCCATGTCTGGCTGCCTGATGTAACGGGGTTTGGGAGTAATGCCCAATACAGGTAATGCCAGGGAACAGCCAGTTTAAAGTAAATGTATTTAAGCGAGTAACAATTACCCAAAGTGTTAAAGAACTCAACAAGAGATCTCAACAAAAGCAGACAATGGCCTTTGCTAACACAGGGTCTTTCCTAATCTCCTCAGGAGTATCCTGAAGGTCTTATCAGATACTTATTGCACATTCAGCATTTGCACCTCCTTTTTCTCTCTCCAGTCTGGTTTTGGACCTCAGTGTGAGCTGCCTCTCTTTGGTGAGCGTTGCAGGAAGCTGTTCACAGCTTTGAGACCTGAACTAGGTGTCTGCCAATCTCTGAGACACGGGCACAGCCTGAAACAAACAGAGAAATGAAACATGTTGGTGAGAGAGGAAGGTCTTGGATGAAACAGTCTTGCATGAGCCATGTGGGGATAGGTCTGTACTTCAGCAGCTCACTCACAGGAGCCTTACTACTCAATGTCATCTTCAACCTTGAGGCACCAGGCTTCCCACACAGGAAGAGTTAGAAACATGAAAAAAAGAGATTCTTATAATAGGATGATCAGGAAGCCTTCTGATCTATCCAGAAGTGAAAGGTAGATAGAAAAGACCCAAGGATTGTCCTGTGTCAGATGACTGAAGGTGGAGATTAGCAGTGCCGCTTCATTTGGTCAAATCTGAGTGGAATTTCACAGCTCTACCAGAAACATCCCAACCTGCTACTCTTGCTGAGTTCAGTGTCCTTTTGCATGTAAAGAAGGGCGAGAGCCTCCTGGAGAAAAAACCAAACCTGTAGGAATCCTTATTAGTTGAAAAAGTAACCCCCAAAAACAGACTGTTAAGTAATGTTTAACACAATTTCAGTTCCTGTCTTCCAGTCAGTGTTGCTATCCACTTGAGTTCATGGTTACTAGAGTATGAAAATCTTTAAAACATGATTTGAAGTGGATTAAGACACTTTGCTGATGGCTGAATACTTCTGCAATGGACCTGCATGTTGCATTTGTTCACGTGTGAAACTGGAGTCTGGATTGGGCTGTGCAAATTTGCTGTTCAGCAAGGGAGTCAAACATTACAGCTACAAGTAGTAGCTGAAGTGAGAAATACAGAATGAAGAACAACAATAAAAGCTTTCGAGAGACATAGAGGCTTCTAAAGCACATGAGATATAGAGATTTGAATCGGCACCAAAAGACTGTTTTCTCTAGTACACAGAGAAAAATTATTTATCCATTTTTCTGTACTTTTCATGCAGCAAAACCCCCTCCAAATATTGGTGGCATTTTGCTCCAGTAAACATTAGATTAAACACTGAAGAACATATGCAATTCCCAGAGGAATAGAAATCCCAAGTTTTGCTAAGCTCTACTTAGCAGTTTTGCATCTTTTTCACTGAGTCAGAAAGCTACTTTAACCTACCTCCTCCTTGCAAGCTTCATTGCTATGGCACCTGAAATGCCAAGTGATTTCACACGAAGCAAAGAATCTGCTTAAATACAGAAACTAGAACCAGCACAGCTCACATGGTTTCCCTTTTTGAGAGCCATCCATTAGACTTCTGATTTTAGATGCTTTGCATGCAGAAACCCCTATATCACCAATTACAAACAGCCTGCAAAGTGCTTACCAGCTAAGGCCATCGACAAGCGAAACTCATCCTGCAAAATCTTCAAAACATCTTGGAGACCTTCTTCACCCTGCCCCAACAAAGCAAGCAGTCAGGATGACAGGAGCACTGGCATAGAGCAATGCTGCAGGATGCTTGCAGTGTGAGATTTAGGCCAGTCCCTTAAGTCCCTGCCAATTCCAGTCCCTCATAGAGATGAATGATTAAAAAGTTATGATGGATGTGCTCAGTTCATTGCAGATTAATTTAGATGCTTTTCCTTTTGTGATACATCTGAACAGGGAAAGAAAACAAAGCTGTTTTTCACTTCTGACATATCCTAGCTGGTTTTTTTTCTTAGCTTTTTGTTAACCTCCATCCATGGGCTTGTTTTAAAATGTCAAGTCTTACAAAGCTGACAGCATTTTATGAAGTAATGAGAGTTTTATATATGGTACAGCTTTAAAAACTTCAGTTTACTCAGATACTGGACTGAATTTTAAAAATAGTACACTGTGCATTTACCTCCGAGCAAGCAACACCAAGAAGCTCAAAATCCAATAAAATGTACGCATGATTTTTGACCAAAAAATTGCAGTACCTTTTTTATTATT
The DNA here is from genome assembly GCA_013389965.1 of Todus mexicanus. NCBI lineage: Eukaryota > Metazoa > Chordata > Aves > Coraciiformes > Todidae > Todus > Todus mexicanus. Next base: position 10,337 of record WEIS01043153.1, read on the forward strand.
TTTTTCTCTTAATTTTTGTTGCAGACAATGGCAATGCCACGGAGATACGTATTTAGAAACAGTCTATAGAATATAATAGCAAATCATAGCTGAACTCAAATAATCCCATCTCCTTTCTGTTTGCATTGTGGAAAAAATGCAGGCAACTCATAGCAACATCCTTTTCTTGTTAGGCCCTTTTTCTCTGTTTACTGGCAACAGAAACAGTGCTGCCAACTCTTTGAGGTTTCTCAGAAGATTCAGGTGATTTCTGGCACAAAGCCTAGGCACTGGAACCCATAGCAACCACACCACTGGACAGGAGTCCCATTTAAAAGATAGTAAATGTCTCTAGACCATAAAAATAAATATGATTTTCCTCTAGAGAAAAGCTTGTAAGGTCCAATCCAGAGGCTAAAATGAAAAAGTTTAGCAAAACAAACAACTGGTATAATTACATTTTTATATTATATTATAACTTTCTGCATCAGACGCCTAATTCATGACTCTGGATCATAGAAATATGCTTGTCATTAAGCAGCAGCAAAGCTGGAATCGAGATAGTAATATCACGCTCAGACACCTACAGGACGTGGTTGCGCTCGGTCTTGTTCAAAATGTTTCAGATGTCAGTGGGATGGCATTCTATATGTATTTCCGAAGAATTAATAACACCATTATGAAACTGCTATATCAAAACCATACATTTTTGCCAAGTAAGCAGATGTCAAAATTGTTAGACTCCTTTTGGTGGCAAATAAGCCCATCTCCATGTTTTTGAAAACACTGATGATCCTGAGTCATATGGTATTTTAGTATCAAACTGCAACACCAAGAAATCAGGTCCCACAAAACAGCGTTATCAGCTTCAAAATCATATCTGCAATTGCAAAATTCAGTGGTATTTTTAAATCACAGAAAAAGTCTGGTTTTGATTTAATGTGGGGTATTTCCACTTAAAATTCAGTTAAACAACGAAAAATACAAGGGTAAGATTCTTCTCTGGTGAAAACTGTCTCTACGACTTTCAAATAACAACAGCTTGTTGGAGAGTATGAGAAGTAGACATACAAACTCAAAGCTCCATACTCACCTTGTAAGCCAGACCCCATAAAGCTGGTCTTCCAATAAAGACACATTTTGCTCCCAGTGCCAGTGCTTTTAATACGTCGCTTCCCTTTCGTATTCCACCATCTAAATAAACTTCAACTCTGCCTCGTACTGCCTCCACAACTTCAGCCAAAGCATCAATCTGCAAAGAAGAAGCCTCTCTCATCATGAAGTCAGCTTTTGAATCCAAGAGAAAGAGGAGATATTCCAAAGAGACAGGTAGGAGTGTGATGCTTTAATAGCATACCTTCTCAAAATGTGACAATGCACCACAAGTAGCTCAGCACCAAAAGTTGCAGAACAAAGTGCAGCTCCCTGTCCTGTTTGCCAGATAGTTTATTCCATTTTCCAGTGTTTTGTTTTTATTGATATTCTTTGATAGCACCTCCAATAAATGGAAAAGTTATGTTTTTGCTAAAATATTTTAAAATAAATTTCAGTTGAAATAATTGTCATTAATATCTTACTTTCATTTGAGACAATGACGAATGATACAAATCTTTGTAAAAAGGCTGAATGCCAAACTTCTCCCTGCTACTGTCGAAATTGCCTAAACTTACATTTCAGTCTAATCCTGGTAATCACCTAAGTATCTATGAAAGATTTCATTTGCTATGCAGTACAGTCAACGTGTCATTTCCTCCAGGCTCCTGATTCTGTAAGGCCTTTTCTGCAGAGCACAGCACGGTGCCAGGCTGGTGGTGCAGGGCAGCACTGTGCAGAGATGCTGGCTCTGGTCCTAAAGGCAGTATAACCCATGGCAGGACATTGCTTTAAACCTAACTAACTCTCCTTTGCAGCAAATCCAAAGGTCTCTTTTCTGCAGTTTCTTACACTCTTTCGCCTTATTTTAATCCTCTTTTTTTTTTTTTCAGTAGAGAAACTGTAAGTAAGATTACTAAGTAGATATTTTCCAATTGGTCATAATTTTTTTCAGATTTTCATACTGAAAACTTCCAGGCTGAAATTTTCCAGGAGTAGCTCAGCAAAAGCAGAGCCAATAGCTTCTGCTGCCAGACTTCGTACCACAGGAGTAGCAGAGCTTAACTAGGTATCTTCTTGTTTGTCTGTGCATGTAAAGAAACTTTTAAGGTAAAAGAGTAGCTTAATGTGGATGCCATTTCCATTATTTTGCCCTTAGCATTTAGATTAATGGGTTTTTTTAATTCATCATTGTCATAGTATCATCAAGGTTGGAAAAGACCTCCAAGATCATCAAGCTCAACCTTCTACCTAACACTTCCATGGTCACTAGACCCTGCCCTGAAGTGCCACATCTACTTGCTTTTTGCATATCTCCAGGGATGGTGACTCCACCACCTCCCTGGGCAGGCTGTTCCAATGTTTAACTACTCTTTCACTAAAGAAATTTTTCCTAATATCTAATCTGAATTTCTGCTGGCACAACTTGTGGCCATTTCCTCTTGTCCTGTTATTAGTTACGAGGGAGAAGAGGCTAGCACCTGTATCTCTACAACCTCCTTTCAGGCAGTTGTAGAGAGCAATAAGGTCACCTCAGCCTCCTCTTCTCTAGACTGAACAAACCCTCAATTCCCTCAGCCTCTCCTCATAAGACGTGTTCTCCAATCCCTTAACCAGTTTCGTTGCCCTTCTCTGAACCCTCTCCAGTACCTCCATGTCTTGCTTATACCACAGTGCCCAAAACTGGACACAGTATTCCAGGTGTGGTCTTACCAGTGCTGAGTACAGGGGCATGATCACCTTCCTACTCCTGCTGGCCACGCTATTTCCGATACAGGCCAGGATGCTGTTGGCCCTCCTGGCCACCTGGGCATAGTGTTGGCTCATGTTCATCTGTCTGTCAACCAGCACCCCCAGGTCCCTTTCTGCCAGGCACCTTTCCAGCCACTCATACCCAAGTCTGTAGCACTGCCGACAGTTGTCGTGACCAAAGTGCAGGACCCTGCACTTAGCCTTATTAAACTTCATACATTTGACTTTAGCCCATTAATCCAACTTATCCAGATCTCTCTGTAGAGCCTTCCTACCCTCAAGCAGATCAACGCTCCCACCTAATTTCGTGTCATCTGCAAGTTTACTGAGGGTGCACTCAATCCCCTCATTCAAATCATCAACAAAGGTGTTAAACAGGACCAGCCCCAAAACTGAGCCCTGCGGAACATCACTCGTGACCAGTCGCCAACTGGATTTAACTCCATTTACCACAACTCTCTGTGCTCAGCCATTTAACCATCTTTTAACCCAGTGAACAGTACACTTATCTAAGCCATGAGCTGCCAGCTTCTCCAGCAGAATGCTGTGGGAAATGGAGTCAAATGCTTTGCTAAAGTCCAGGTATACAACATCTACAGCCTAGATGTCGAATAGAAGAGAATTCCCTAGTACCTATTTTTATTTTACAGAGGAAAACAGAGAAAAGGAAGTCCATAAGATACTCTGCAATAATGAACTGTAAAATAAGAACAATTGGAAAAACTGACAGAGGCTAAATTAAACCAGTGAAATACACATACATCCATACAGCGCACAATTTCTTTGTACAGATTAGAAAGCAGGGGAATTATTCTCCGGATAAGTTATCCTTTCTCTGGCTCATATGAAAGGCAATAAATTCCCATTTAGGCTTGAGTCTGTAAATACGCAAGCAGACTGCTCACTAAATCTAGCTGCATTGTTTGTGCACATTTTGGCAGACGTGAACAATGAGGATAATTATGCTCTCATTTGTACATTTTTGATTCCAGAGCTTTGTTTTATTTTTGCTGCAGTGCGCAAAGAGTACGTATGCACTGCACCAGCTAATGAAGACGTAGGCAGAAACCTTTTACTAACTTAGGCCAGTAGTTTATCTGCAATCATATGGGCTCAGTGCTGCTTGCAGAACCCTCCCAGGAAGCTGAGAAAATACTTCAGTGGGTAGCCTATGACAAGTCACACATCTTACTAGCTTAAAACTAAAGTACATCTGCACACATCCACAGCCATACAACAAACACACAAGTCCACTAGAAGTATATATACAGAGACGAGCATAGATACCCAGGTTAGAGCAAATGTGCATACAATAAACACTCATGGGAAATCCGTTTTCTCACTTACAGTGGCAGGTGCTCCATCCAGTTGCCTTCCACCATGATTGGACACAATAATTCCCTGAACTCCTTGTCTCACTGCCAGCTCTGCATCTTCTTTTGTCAAGATGCCTTTGATGATGAGGGGCAGGGTGGTCAGGCTCCGCAGCCAATAGATATCATTCCAAGTGACTGAAGGATCCAAGCTGCTGGTTGGCAGTCCATACTCAGATCGGTCATCTCCCTACAGCCATAGGACAGAAGGAAGAATCATCTGAGCTGTAACAATATGGATGTCTCTTGAAGTCTTTCCCTGCCCTGGAAAAGGTTAATTAACCTTGCTAACAGAGATGTTCATCAGCTCCAGAAAGCACATATCTCCAGAGGAGAATAATTACAATGGGGATTGAGATCAATATCTCTAAGGAATCTAGACTGGAATTTTGAAGCTAGAACCCAGGCTGGCAGGAGGTCAAACCAGGATGCTGCAGAACCAGAAGGGGAGAAGATATGCCCTGGGTACAGTAGATGCCAAAGCAGCAGTTACCCAGTGGTTTTGTCTCATGTGGTACATGCCACCACAGTGAATGAAAGGACGGGTTCATTTTACAAACCTCAAAGTGTCCTTCCAAGTTCTTCAGTTTCATGTGGGGAGGAAGGCGGAAACCATTGCGGATATCATCACGTCTTTTGCCTGTGTAGGGCAGATCTGCGGTGAGGACGAGGCCCTGGAAACCCAAGGCCTCCGCCCGTTGGACCAGATGCTGGGAAACCTCCCTGTTGCGGTGAATGTAGAGCTGGAACCACTGGAGGCCACCAGGGGCAGCCGCAGAGATCTCCTCCAGCGAGCAGGTGGAGTACGTGCTGGCAACGTAACAGGTATTCATCGCTTTGGCTGCTGTGGGAGGTATCGGAAAATAATCAGAATCAGAGTCATTTCAATGGTCCTGCCAGACACCAGGTGCAGAAGTTTTTCATATACGGTTTGCAGAGAACATCTAAACTGTTTTACTTAATCCTACCAAATCCAACGCTCTACCAATTGGCAAATAGTCCCCTGGCATTAAAAATGGCTACATTTACCATGCACTGTTGTAGGATCTTGGTTAAGAAAGCAGAGACAGGAGAGGTAATTTACCAAGTGGTGTTTTCATTTTGCAACTATTTATTTTTAAAAGCAGGAACTTTATGACTCTGTCCTCATAGGAATGTGCTGTCAAATGCACTCAGTGTACACAGCAACACACACAGGAAAAAGACTTCCAAGGGCCAGTTCTCTAAACACACCTCAGGATTTGCGAAGAGATGTTATATTTTTCTCCAAGGGAGACACTGTTCTTACCAGTAACAAGGAATTTACAGGCTGAGTTCCATCCAGCACTTTTACGTCCTATCTAAAACCTGAGGACCTGTGCGGTCTTTGGTGTACACCAGAAATGTGTCCACAATCTCTGTCTTAAGTTTGCAGCAGCCTCCACACAACTGGTCTTGTAATAGTGGTAGCTGGAGAATTAGAGCAAAGCCTAAATGAAGCTTTCCCTGCATTTTGTGTCACCAGACCCAAGTGGGTCATCCACAAAATGGGGTGTCAGAAAGTGGGGAAGGAGTTTGCCCCTTCAAACCTGAAGACTTTGCTCAGTCACACTTCAAGTCATCCTAACTGCTTCTGGAGGCTTTTCCAGAAACTCCTTTTTGCTACATGGCAACAAAGCAGAAGAGTACCTCTGGCTGTGCTTTTCTCTCCATCAGGCCATGCTAGCTGGTGGAAGCCAGTAGGGGCGATTCCTACAGGAAAGCTGATATCAGTCCCCAGAAGCTTAGTCCTAATGTCAATCATAGATACGTCCCGCAGTATACGGGGTCTGAAACGAATTCTGTAAGACAAAAAGCCCCGTCAGAATAGTAGCTGTTCAGAGGCTTTTCTGAAATTTCATGGAAACCAGGTCTTCCTTTACCTCTTGCATCACAGGAATCTGACCCAATGAAGACAACAGAGTGTAACAAAGGCTCCTTCTCCTTTCTGTTCACTTTTAAAGGTTGATTCAGCCAGCAGTTCAGCCACTGCCACTTTGCATTAAACCAATACTCCTGCTTACAGGCCGCAGTACATCATTTCTGCATTTCCCACCAACATTCACTGGCTCTTGTTCTCCAGCTGTTCATCCCACAGATTCCTTCTACTTGCAGCCCAGTACCATGTTCACTGTATTCCACACCACCGTTTGTATGTCTGTCTCCACTGTACACTGAGCCTGCTCTCACTGTCTGCAGCATGTCTCCAAAACCCCATACTTCTTACACACAGGCTTTCCCCTGTTCAGCACATGATCCCCATTGCATCTCATTGTATCATAGCCACTCACCCCCTTTTCTGACATACCCTCCCCCTCCCCTTCGATTTGCCTGGACCCTCAGAGTCACTTATGCATCGTACAATCTATGTCATATTCAGGCTGGCACCAGAGCACACAGTGCATTTCATTGAGATAAGTGCATTTTGCTTGGGGACAACCTTGAAAAAGGGCAAGGCATAAGGAGTTGTTGCTTGCACAAAACACTTGCACAAAAACATAATTTAAAAGCTTCTAGTACAACACCCCTCATGTCCTCCTCACATTACCTTTTATAAGCCAGGATGTTTTCATCTCGAGTGCTACAGTCATCTGCTCCAGCTGCAAAAAAATCCCAAGCAATCTTGGGTAAATACTTTTTAGCATAAGCTTCGAAGTCTGAAAGACACACCATAGCCATTGCTGAAGGAGGCACTGGGAACCTTGAAGAAAAGAATAACATGGAGTGGAAATTAGATCCTTGAACTGTCATTCTCTCTTCCAGGGGCTCTAATGTCACTTAATGCAAACCTTGGACCCATCTGTCTTCTAGAAGAGTTGCTGAGAGGTTGTCTCAGCCTATCTTGCCATTCATCCACTCCCTTAGTATGACTAGGGAATAGGAAGAGTAGGAAGAAGGTTGCATCTCTGTACCCCTCTTTATTCTGTCTTAAGCAGAAGCCTGAAGAGGACATTTTAGGTCCTCTGCTATTTTAGGACACAGCAATAGTGTCATTCTGTCATAAATTCCATTTTAAAACTAGCTGGGTTACTTGTTCCACTAATTCTCCTCAAAGATTGTCCCAGAACTTCATTTGCTGGATTCACCCTTAGGATGGCTCCCTGACTGAACAATTAGTTATGGAGTGCAGTGACTAAATTCAAGCTCATGAAATCTTGGAGCAAGTAAATACAAAGTCTACATCTAACCTGCTCCAGCACGAACACATTGTAAAACTATGTCCAAACTCTGAGTGCAAGTCACTGTCAAGGGCAGTGTTGTGGAAAAACAAAGTATTTTCTACAGATGTTAATTTCTCTTTTGTAACAAATATCTTCTGGGTGTTTCTGTTATGTACTAGAGCACTGATGCATACTAAAAAAAGAGCACATGAAATTTGGACAAACTATGAGAAAACACTGGCAAAAAGCAAATTCCGCAACGTGAAACATGATTCTAAAAATGACCCTCAATCTTTCAGAGAACAGAAGTGACGTTGTGAGACCCAGATGTCTAATCAAACCAACATAAATGCTGCCTAGCAAATGCCTGCACTTACATGATTCTGACCCAGCCAGGACTAAAAGCTATGCAAATTAATGTTTTAGCAAACCATGTCTGTGTGCAAGGACAAAACACAGACAAAATCAATTTGCTAAATCATTTGTTGCAATTACTTCCATAGCGCTGATTAAAATAGGCATTTTGCAAGGTATATGAAAACAAGGTGTCTTAAAACAGCTGTGGTTTGGGTCTAATTTTTCTAAAAATGTACAAGAAGAAGCAAATATCCTAGTTTCCAGGACTGGCCTCCCACAGTTGATTAGCAGGGGTTGCAAGCTGCACCAAAACCAGTCCCATGTTTCCCATGTTGTACACTTCCGGTACAGATGAACACGCAGGTTATGAACACACATCCAACCTGTCAAACTGCGGACATGGATATGTCTCACTGGCCAAGGTGCTTGTGTATACACATGAAAACTAGGACTCATAATTCTCTGCTAGGAAAGAGCCCAAGATGAGGGACTCACTGGAAGATGAAGAAGAAATGTGACTTATTTCTTTACTATTGTTTTGTCTCCTTTGACAGGCATTAGGTAGCAAGTAGTAAAAGTATCCCAAGTCCTCTCTGTATGCCTTCAAGACACCAAGCACTGTTGATAGTGTAAGCCTTCACACATCATATATTGTGGTATACCAAAAACCGTGTATCGCAACTTCTCCTTTTCCAACTGTTAGAAAGGTCAAACCCAGCAAGCACAAAAAATAAACCAAGCCTCTCACGGCAGAACAAATGGGAATTCTAAACAACCCAGGTCCACTGTCTCCTAATTCAGACCTCAATTCAGACTTACTTTGAGCTTCAGGGAGAGTTGCAGGAGATAAGATCCACTCCTTCAAGTTCACCTTCAGACAAGATGTAAAGGGGGTCTTTTCACTGATTAGCTGCTGTTTTTCCTGGAGTCAATAAGCAACCACCAGAGATTAAAGCTCAATCCTGTAGTAAACTTTGCCCTGTTTGTGTAACATTAACTTTGTTTTGCTATCAGTTGATTAAACAGTCCTTCCAAAAATATGCATCAGTAATGTGACTGCTTAGGACACAGCACTGGAGCTGTGGCTGAAGACTGTGCACTCATTTAGGGAAGCAACACTATTTCAGGGGGTTTTTGAGTGAATCCCTAAACTGCTGATAACTTGCTGCTGAACGTGCTACAAATCCCAGCAAAATGATGATACACAGACAGTATGAGTTGTTACAGCCCACAACTGTAAAGCCTTGAATCTTCACTGCCACATATGGAAGAGACATTTTGCGCTTCCTACAATGTATGAAAAGTACCCTTTGTCTTCTGACACTTTTAAAGGACTATGAGTGCTGTTGTGATCTGGTTGCTCTCTCACTGGGCTTGCAGATTCCCTCCTTCGGCTCCCCACCCAGCTATCTTCCAGGAGAACCACTGGTCCTCACCCTGTTCTTGGAGCTGGTGAGACTCCTCTGTGCTTCCCTCTGTCTCCCTGCTAAGCATTACAAACCAGGACTGAGGCGTCAACAGATTTATGATGCTGACTTAAATTTGCAAGATATGAAAAGTAAACACTGGACAGTTTTATTTGTCTTTTGCAGTTCTTTTAGCCTTTAGGATTCATGTTTTCAATTTTCCCATGGAAGCATGGAAGCTTAAATCTTCTAATTTTTACTAACTGAAAATTGAAATATTTTTCTCATACACAAATGACACCAGATGGAAAGAGTGAGGCAGAAACTTGTGAAAACATTTCCGAAGTTTTACCAGTATTGTTGCCCTCCCAGTCCAAGCAGCCCAGCTGGGGCAGTAAGTGAGCTGTAGGGTCAGGGAAGAGCTGGAAGCTGGATGGAGCTGCAACTTCAGCACCTGATATCCAAGAGACTAGCCTGATCCAGCACAGAAGATCTGATGTTCCTGACATCAGAAATCCTAGGTCACTGACACCATCAGTGCAGATGTAGTGAGCACATAGTCTTCTGCTAGATGTACTCACAAGACCCTGCCCAAACTCTACCAGGCATGATCATCTATTCTATTGTCTTCTGAAACTTTTTAAAATTCGGCCTTCAGAGCTCACTGCCTGCAGACAGCACTGCAAAGCCAGCTTCTGGCATCCTGCTTTGGCTACAGGTGACATGAACAAGACAAGGTGCGTATGCTTAGCTAGAGTGCCCGTAGCTCACTTTCCTGCCCAGGACAAGCTGTGAAGCAGACAGCCTTCACCTCGCCTCTGAAAAGTCATCTCCGTCTGCACACAACAAAGCTCATCCCTGGGAAGGGAAGGAAAAAATCCTGCACTCATTCTCCCTCCACTAGATGTCAGCTTTGGGACATATTTATCAATCTATGTTGGTAATGACAACAACAACAAAAAATCAGTCCTTGATGGCCTGCCAGGCACTGTGACCCTAAAACTGGTATGATCACATCACAAGAGTGCCTGCTAATATGTTTGGAAATTTTCATTCCCTGTGTTTTATTCTTAACATTTTCTGGTGCATAGCATAGCAATAAATGTAGCTACACTTGGTCTGGCCTGATCTTAGTTTCAGCCTATGAGTTATCCACAGGGTCCTCTATCATATTTCTCATTACACTGATCTCAGTATCCCCTACTTTAGTGATGCACATTGCAGCCAACTCACCAAGCCATAAAGTTTATGTTTTCATGTTTATCATAATTTTATATGAATTAAAAATAGTCTGTGACTACTGTATTTTGGATTAGGAGAGGGGGAAAATCTCTGCTTTTGTGCAGTGGCATTTAAGAGCCACTTTGCATCTGGGTAATATATTCTCTTCCTTCGACTGTGGACTCAATTCAAAGTAGCACTGACTTCTTGTCCCATAAGTAGGACTTTCTCTGATAGTAGTTGGACTTCTAATTTAGCTGTGAAGCTCCAGAGTTCTAAGGAAATCAAAATTTTCCACAGAGATAATATCTTTTATTAGAGCCCCTGCTATAAACTTGAAAAAAGTGGGCACGTTTTTAAGTTCTGGAGCTCTTCCATTCGAGTACAATAAGAGACTCGAAAAGGCTCTCTGAACACTTTGCAGGAAACCTTGCTGCCTTCTTTCGAGAAGTGAAGAAAATAATGTAGGAAATACACATCTGGTCCAGCCTTGCAGATAGAGTGCCAAGCAGCCACCAGCCAAAGTTTCATTTTTGCACAGACCTGCACAGCTGGGGGTTTGCAGTTGCTTACTTTTCAATACTAACATAGTCAAAGACTCATGAGTCCACACACAAAGACCCTGTGTAAATCTGTGCTCCAATTCCTATTACAATCACGATGCTCATTACTCCAGTTGGTTATATTTGTTTGCTTTTCACAGATGGCAAATCACCGTGGGTCAAGCTGACATCTCTCTCACTGATGCATCCACTAGTGGTGAGTTCAATCTGGAACTTTACAACACTTTGGCAAAAAATCTGGTGAACTCTAAGCAATGTAAATAAATCGGATCACATAAGAGTTGGCATACAGTCACCATGGGTTTTCCTTATCAGATGTCTTTCTTGGGTGTATGCCCGATGTTTGAAAGGAAGAAACTTTTTCCTTGCATGTTAGTTGTGCAAGAAAGTTTTCCCATAATTAAATATTTAAATGGCCATCCCTTCATTATAGGTGGAGATGGTAACAGATCTTATATTTAACATTGCCTAACACTTTCAATTTTAAGATCCTGTTTTCAGTTGCTTTTAATTTTGTCATATTTTAATCATTCTGGGATGAAATTTTCCATCCTTGGTCTCTGTGTTGGGCTGAATTTTGGGGGGAACATTTCACTGAAATCTGGTCAGCAACCTCCAAGAATGAGGTTAGTGAAAAATATGGTTGTTGGCCTATGTAGAAAATGTCTTACAGTGGTTTCACTCAATTCAGTGCTTCATGCAGGGGCTTGAAATTAGTGGGGGCTGATCCCTGGGAGCATCAGCGTGTACTTGCTGGCCACATGTAAATCCAGACAGATCTGATCTAGCTGTAAATCACTGCTCTGTGATTGCACGTGCTCAGCAGAGTTTGTCTGAAATCCAGATGTTATCTTTACTGAAGACTTGCCCACTGCAGACCATGCCCGTGGCCAAAGGAACTCAGCCCAAAATATAAGCAGATGTCAGTGGCCTGGTCACTCCCAAACCTTCCACCCCCTCATGCCACCTGTGCTTGGATTCAGTCTTATACATCACTGGAGAGGAGAAGAAAGAGAAAAACAATGGCTCCAAAGAGGAGCTGCAGGACAGCACCTTGGGACAGGCAGGGTGAGATGGGCAGAGGCAACAAGGTCAAAGACACAACAGGTGAGAGCAAAACTGGACAGGAATGTGCCAGGGTGACCAGAACATAGGGGGATAAAAGAACCAAGAGAAATGGACAAATTTGGGTAAGAGGCAGAACGGGACAGCCTGTGACGCACTGCGCAGAAAGAGTTCTAGGAGTCTACCAAATACTTGGCTATTCTTCATGTAACCACCTACGTCTCCAAACCCCAGACGAAAGCTTGATTTATTCTTAGCATTGTTCTGTAGAATAGCAGACAGCTAGAAAGTCCTTTGGAAAAATTGTGTCTCATCTATCCTCAGTGTTAGAGTCTCAAAAAGGAAAAGTGTTTCCTGTGGGCAGATGACACCTCTAAGCTCATGCAGCAAGGATCTATACTGTGTGTCTGGAAGTCAAACCATGTAAACATCTCACATCTTCCATGCACTTGTGGTAAAATCTCATATCATAGCCTTTCTTCCTGGCTTACCTAACATGCCAATATGTCATAGAATCATA
>WEIS01043168.1:12854-51484 GCA_013389965.1 Todus mexicanus
TGCAGATGAATGTAAAGGGACCCACCCAGGAAAAAAAAATACAATCTAAACTTCTCCCACTGCCTCCCTGCTGGCAGCATGATGGGATGGATCATACTCCCATCCTATTTAGATAGGGCTTACATCCAGGATCAGCAGGCAAGAAACAATCCCTTGCACTATTATGTCGGGCTTTTTTGATCAATTATGGAGCATAATTTCCCAAATACTAAGATTTCTCCAACATTTTAAACTTCAGGACAAAGCCTGGCCTAAAAGATCTATAATCACCAGCGCTGCCGCAGTTCTTGTGCCACCAAGTTCTGTCAGGACATCAATGCCAAATGGTGGTGCAGAACAGCTGGAGAGCCAACCTTCAGAGATACCTTTGAGGAGCCACTGCTGAGCAAGACAGCAGAAAGTGACACCTGAGGGCTCTATGTGGCAACAAGCAAGAGCTATCTCTGGCCCTTGCCTTTCTTCCAACAGTTTTCCCTTAGCGTGATTTTTCTTCTCATTTACCTCAATCAATCTCTTCTCATTTCACAACCAAAGCCAGTTCTGTGGGGATTCGTTACAGTTGGCACTATTTTCACAGGAGAGCAGCCACACTGAGTGCTAAGTTAATTAACCATCACCTCCCACTTCCTCTGCTTAGAGCAGGTTGGAACAAGCAGTCCTTTTTTAAGGCCATCTTCACCCCTGTCATAATCAACCTGCTCAGGAGAGACCCAGCCAGCCCAGCAGGCAGTAAGAGCAGACCCTGAAAAGCCCCCTGTCATGGTATTTTTAGGATCAAGGATCCTACAACAAGGGTAAGCTGCTACTGTATGTCTGTTGATAAATTTATAAGCTTTAGGGTTTATATTAGAGTATGACAGCATTGATACAGAATGAAGAACAAGGTGGGTATGACCTCCAAGGCTCATGAAGGACATGCTTTTCCTGTAGATTGCAATCTAACTAGTAGAACAGGAGATTAGGGTCTTTCTACTTCAGTTTATTTTATCCCTTAGAAATGAGTACGAGAAGATTTTGGGTTGCACAGGCAGTTCCACAATGGAAAGGAGGGTCCTTGTAGGTCAGCCCTGAGGCTGGACAGTAGGCTCTGTTGAAACAGCAGCAACTAGACCTCTGATCATTCACTGAATGAACTCTTTTCCTGCATCAAAAACCTGGCATCACTCTGAGTTCCAGTATGCCCAAAGGTCCTTCTCCGATGCCATCTCCTTTCAGCTGTTCAGGCTTCCTACACTGCACTAAGTTTAGCCCTGGGCCAAGTCCTGTTATCATTTACATCTCATCACCCCGGTGACGTTAATTCAGACATCCCGTTATCCACATCTGTCAGCCCTCTTGTGATAAGCTTATTTCTGATCATTGCAGTTACCCTTTATACACAGCCAAGAAAATGCCTCCAGCAACATCTCCAGCAAGCAAGTCTGGCCCAGAGTGGGTTTGTGAAATAGCCGTTAACAGAACAGGGAACAGCTTGGAGCTGGAAGGGACCAGAGCAGCACTGCAGGGTATCAGAGCGACCATCTTGGACATAATTCTGAGTATTATAGGTAATCTTATAGAAGATAGACATCTCATCTATGAAGTCTCCAACACTGCAAAGTATCTGTGCAACCTTCTCCTCACTCCTGGCAACACCTTAAGTACCTGCAGCCTGGCCAAACAGATGATAGTGAAGATGCATTTACATGTTACCAGAGGCAGCAGTGAACGTCCTCTATTCCTGTGAGGAGCAGAGTACGAGGCAGCCTCGCATACCAACATCGCTCTTTCTGCTTCCTTGTGAGAAGGTTCAGGGCACATCAGGGCATTCCTCTGAAGATCTGAAAGCAGATCTTCCAGGGCTGCCGTCTCTCTCCCAGGAATAGATTCCTGACCTGACCTTACCTTACGGCAGAGACCACCACTGTGAAATAAAATATGACTTTTGAAGTTGTGTTTTTATGATCTATGAAATCACCCAAGACCTCTTGGGTAAATAAATTCTGGATATGAAGCTGACCTCTTAGCTTTTAGCATATCAGTAAAGGCTTAAGGTTTTTCATTAAACTCCAATAACATCTAAAAAGCCCCATTTTCTAATGTTTCTTAAAAATCCCAAGGAGTTAAAGCCTTGTGGTAAATTTTCCTTCAAATATGAACCAGAGATACAAGTTCACTAAGCCTAGTATCTCAGTTGTAGAATGCCAGCAGTAAGCAAGTGTTACTCACACAAAGCTTTTGTAACGGTATTTCACTGTGCTGCCTCTTCGATACTCTGCCTTAGAGATTGGTTTCACAGCTCCAGCTGATTTCAACCACTAAGCAAGTGAGGAACTAACAGCCCAGGACAATAGCACCGAATTTCACTCTCCAGTCATCTTCTATCAGTCACCAAAGCCCTATTGGCATGTCCAAAGGCCAACTTGGCATCACACCACTGAAGAACACAAACAGAACCACAAGTGGACTAATAACACGAAGAAGCAGAGTAAACATGAGATGCTGAAGTAGCCATCCAAAGAAGAATGCTTTCTGTCAAAAGGAAAAGCAACATATCAATCCTATCACTTCTTACAGGCAATATTCCAGGACATCAGAAGCTGAAAAATTGAAATCCGAAGAAACATACAATTAAACTGCTGAGTTGACTAATGCAAGTTCTTCAGGCTACCGACTCAGCAGGAATCAAGATACTTGATATTACTTATTAACACATTAAAAAAAAAAAAATCACATAAGAATACCAGAGGAGGTATCAAGCCCTGCTATCACCTAGCCTTAATTTCTCAGGAAGCACAAGGCACAGTCCAGTTCCAGGGACAGGACACAAAACTGTACTGGTCCAATCTGATCAATTGGTGGCATGAGGTTTTCAAGAAAGATTTGAGTATAATGAGAGGTTTAATAACAGGCAAGACCAGACAGAGCATTACATGACCAAGGGACAAAAACTCCAAGTGTTCTCCCCACACCATTTTCTAGCACCTCTCCCACATTATCTCCAGAAAATGGATAATGTTACTCGGAGAGAAAATCCAGCTGCTGCCAATTATAACCCAGCATATCTGTCTGCTCCACAAAAATGTGGTTAAATACCTCACTGGTACAAACCAGAACTTCCCTGAAGTGCCAATTTGTCACTGCCCAGAAGCAAGTGAACTGAGCCGTGTTTTGGTGTGGTTGGAGTAGGGCAGGTGTTGTCCCTATGCTCCTCAAGTACTTTGCAATTCATAACCATTGACATGAACAGAAAATCTCCTGTTGACTTCCCGTGCACCTGAATCAGCCTCTACATCTCCACTTCTGATGGAAAGGAGCAAATCCTTTCCCTTTCCTACACGAGCCCCTTGGTTCACATTAACTACAAAAGCGACTACAAAGGAGCGATTCTTAGGGAAAGGTACAGGAGGAGAAACAGCAGTTCTCGTGCAGCAAAGTCTTTACCAGGAGACCAGAGGCGAGGAGGTCTCAGAAATATCTGGAATGCACCCAGACCTTGCAGGACATCTCTATCTTTCGGTATGATGTAACTAAACACACCCATATGCCAGCTGGTTTGTGTAAATTCTCGCCTACTGCCCTCCAGCCCCCGGTATGACACCTTCCCAGCTTGCTGAGCTCACTTCCCCTTGTAAGAAGGAGTTTTGATGAAGTGGAGCAATGGTAACCACATGGGCTTATACACCCTCACCCAAGTCATCTGCTCCAACAAGCTTGTGGTCAGAGGCTGCAGGATTTCACACATCAGCTCATAAGGACCCGGCAGTTCAGAAAAATAATACACACCCGGGATGAAGTGCACCTTGCTGTCTGCATCATTTTCTTTCAATTTTTTTTTCTTTTTTTTCCAAATATCTTCGTAGTCAATTTTCCTTCTGTTTTCCTTTGTTGACTCAGCTGCACTCACAGCCTGAGGGGATGGGTCTGGCACGGCAGGGCTCTCATTCATGCACTTCAGTTACTGGTAACAGCTGGGATCGCTGTGGGTGTGAGGGTCCTCAATTTATAGGTGTTGGTTTATACAGAGAAGAAAAAACTGGTCTCCCCAGACTGTAGGCCAAAAACATCTCACCCATGTAGTGGTGCCATGTTTGGGATTTCCACTTCTCCTCCACCCATCTGTCCTTTAAGGCATTGAAGAAGGAGAGCCAGGAGATGGTTGGTAGCCTACCCAGAGCTAGTAATGTGGAACTGGGGATCAGTTATTAGGGTTAAAAAAATAATTTACTAGTTAAACAGGTAACTTGCTGTCATCTGCTTGATCAATGACATATCCTGGACATTATTCTAACCACAAGTTATTGTCACCTTCTATTTTTGAGCACACCACCCCCACAATAAAACTTCACTGGTACTTGACTGAAGGTGTTATGTGAAGACATTCTCCGTATAGTCCAGAGTTGCAAACTATTCCCATTCAGATCCACTGGAGTGCCTATTATATTTCTAAGCTGCCTGCAGCATCCTGAGCATTTTTAGGGGACAGCCCACTAGCCTAAGTCACAGCCTTAATTAATAATAATTAATTCATAAGGGCTGCAAATTCCAAGTGTATTTTCTGCACCAAGATGTTTCCGCTAGTCACCTCAGAAAGGAGTCACTTGAGCCATAACTGTGCCTCAGTAACCAAACCTGGCAAGCTGAAAACCAGGACTCATATCAGAAATCCCCTCCATTAAGTGCCTTCTCAGGGCCTGAAAAGATTCTTGACATCCAGAAGAAACTCTGGCAAATAATACTTCCCAATGCATAGACTGTTAATACAACAGCTGAAGTAACTCTGCCTGAGTCACTTCTGTCCAGAAACTTTTCATGTGCACAGGGAGCTCTGCAGGTGGGATACACATAATTTATGGGTACAGAATAACTATTTATTGGTTAATATCCCCAGCAGATTTCTAGGAATTAGATGCTACCAGGTTCAGTATTAGCCCACCCAGTGAGTTCCTGCTGGCCAAGCACTCACTATGCAGACGGGGATGCATTAACCTTCTTCAAACAGGCTGATTCTCAATTTTCATAGCTGCTGTCTTCCATTTTTCTACATTTTCCCTTTCAGTTTTATAACTTTTCATGTCATTGGTTTCCCCCTTGAAGACACAAATCATTACCTTAACTATTACACTCTTGTCTTCCGTTTTCCTACCTTGCAGGCCTTTAGCTGACGGACTTTCTCACAGCTCAGAAGCAATTTTCTCACCAAAACTGAGCCAAGGTCACACAGCTGTGCTGCACCAAACCAGGGTTTGGGTCTGAGAGAGCAGAACTCCTGAGATGTAGGTTACATTGGGACATCTTGGCAACCCAGGGCTCATTTTTCTGGCTTACAAAGATCTCTGCTGGCTCCCAAAGCAGAAATCTTGGAAAGTAGGTTGGAGCAAATTGGGGGGTTGCTCTGTTCTCCCAAGGAACAATAGGGCCAGAGGAAACAGTCCCAAGTTTCACCAGAGGAGGCTTAAGTGGGATACTAGGAAAAAATTCTTCCCCAAAAGGGTTGTCAAGGTCTGGCCCAGGCTGCCCAGGGCAGTGGTGGAGTCCCCATCCCTGGAGGGGCTTCAAAGCTATGGAGACGTGGTGCTAAGGGACATGGTTTAGCGGTGCCCTGGCAGTGCTGAGTTAATGTCTGGACACAATGATCTTACAGGTCTCTTCCAACCAGAATGATTCGATGATTCTATGTTGTTGCCATCGATGAGCAGCAACCACTAAAGTTCCATGAGGTCAGCGGCTGCTGCCTGAATGCATTTCTTTCAAGGAAAAAGGCAAAAAGAAAAGAGGGACTGGACTCTCAGGGCTCTGTCCTTCAAAACAACAGCTGGGAACTTGCCCCCAGGAGGGCCATGTTGAGCTTTACTACCCCACACCAACCATAACTGCATCTGCATAGGAAATTACTTCTCCAGCTGAAGGCCAGGGGATACCCACCCCAAATCAGGATGGGCTTGAGCCAGGAATGAGCATCATTTTCATATCTAGAACAACAAAATGATCTCGACAAAGGATAGGGAGAGTGGAATCTTGTGAAAACACTCATGGAAGTGAAATGAGTTTGGAAATCTCTGACCCTTCCTGTCAAAAAGGAACTTGTGCTGAGAATATGTTGACCCTTTCCACAGAGAAAAGGAAATGAGTTTTTGCAGTAGCAAGCTAACATGGCTCAGCACAATTGTACTTCAACACAACCAACCTTCTACTGAGAAGCAGTTTTGATGGACAGTTCTCAGTCAGCCCTATCTAAACATTTAAAACACCCGACTGAACATATTATGAGAGCAGTGGCTGCATGAAACAATCTTTCCTCCTCTTCACAAGCACCCATAGAACAAGCACAAGATAAACACCACCATTTCTCACTTTATCTCTGGGATTAGTGAAACAATTAACTGCAAGTAGCCGTCACTGTGGCTTCAATCTTCATCATCTGTGACCTAGTTCATGGGGTTTTGTGAGCCAGTCCATGACTTCATTATTCAAAGCTGCTCAGCCCAGAGCTGGAATGAATCATTTTCACCCAACGGACCATTCACTCCAGCACGTTTGCTCTTCATCACCCACGCGTAAGACTGCTTAGACAAGTCGCATGGTGTCATTTCTATGGTCTCAGTGGGTAACAAACTTTCTAAAGAGAGAAGGAAGGATACTCCTTCTGTTGATGCAGAAGTACTCGTCCTTTCAGAAGACAAAGAGAATGAACAGCCAGCTCCTAAACAAGGCATACAAGTAGGAGAGCATTCTTACGGCTGCTTGAATGGCCACAAATAATTAGGAGGATCAGTCCTAGGCAAGGCAACTGATGTCACTACTCAAAGAGAGAGAGATGCAGTCATGGACAGTGCCTTGTGATAGTGAGACATTCACCTAAAGACAGTAAAAAAATAAATAGCCCAGGGTATCCAATATAGAGTATCAAGCTGAATGGACATCAACACTACCATTATAACATCCCACAAACGCGGTTCAGATGATCGTTAACAACAGATTATCATTCAAGACACTTAACCATTAGACAGTACATTTAACCAAACAAGTCTATTTCCCTGCTGCAACCCCAACAGCATCCTGTGGGCTTATTCCACTGCAAGGGTTCCTGTGGCTCCTAGCACACACACCAGGCTTGTCATCAATGGTTACCTCCTACTGTACCTTCTGTCCTCAGAAAGGTTCCGCTTTAGCAGCTTTTAGGTGGTGAAAGCTGTATCCCCATCCACCTAGGAGCATTCACGATTGGAAGCTTGCCATTAAAATGTCACTCCTAAGGTCCTACAGCAGAACTGGAAGGGAGCTGGGCCAGAAACGGGACTGTAACTCACGGGAACGATGAGTCATTTTAGACAAAACCAGCAGTCAATATTTGACAAATTAACCTTCTCAGAGAAAAGTACGTTTCTAATACACCTGCTCCAGATGAGTGTGTCAAGATTTAAACAGGCACCAGATTTGCATAATACCCTTAAGATAAGCAGCACTACACCAAAGCCCTGCAATGCAGGAAGGATTTATTTCATGTCTTAGACGTTTCTGTATTCCAGAAGAGGCCATTCATCATTGTGCCAATACTTCAGAGATTTCACTGAAAGCTCCAACAGCTCTAGATTATCAGGGAATTATATATTTTTCCCCACTGAATAATCATTCCCAGAAGCCTGCTAGTGAAAAAAAAAAAAATAGAAAAAAATCCCATTTTCATCATGTAGGCTTAATGACACTGCAAGAGATGACATTCACTTCTAATGACTACCCAGTCAAAGACATCGAAGCCTCTCTTTTTGACCAGTTGGATGGATCTGTTCATTACCACTTAATTTCCAGCTCTACTTAGATACACACTCAACACCTTACTGACAAATGTTCATCAATGCCCTGGCTACAGAGGATCTCTACAAAGAGTTATTCAATGATCACTGTAAGTAGAGATTCCTCCTGATTCAGGGGCCATAAGAATAGACATCCCCATTCTAGCATCTCGCTCTTTCAGCCTCCCACCTAGAGGTCCTACCCACGCTGCCAGCACTACAGACACACACCTTGTGCATCTGAGACTCCAGCACAGCCACATCCCAGCAAATCCAAGTCAATCCTCTTCTGAGTGCAGGTCTCTGAAAACTGCTTATTGCCCTCCTCGGCTCTTGAGCTGCCTGACAAGGACAGGAACACGTCCAGCAGTCGGCAGCTGGACAGTGGCAATGGATTTAACCCAAGCATGACTATTTTGTTCATCAGTACAACACGAGAGGAATGTGGAAAAGCCAACAACAGCTCAAAGCTTGTGGCCAGGTGGCATATTATGAGACGTAAAAGCTTATATCCCAGTGGTTTGAGGGCTCAGCTAGCTTAAACTCCTCTTGAGACTGCCAGCCTCAGATATCATGGTGAGGAGGCTGTAATGCTTTCCTGTTCAGCCTGACATATTGATCGATCCAGAAGCTACATGAAATTTGTCCCATCTGGAAAGAACTCTGCATGTGTTATCTTACTTTTGGAATACTGTGATAGCCTTTAAACCTCCAGCTTCTGCTTGGATACACATGTGGTTTAATTCAATCACTTTTCCTTAAATAGGAAAGTGATTTTTAGGGTTGAAGGATCACATCAGGCAGTGATGTTCAGAGTGGGAAAACCTTTTGGTACGGGGAAGGAGGTTACTGTATATCAAAAAAACCCTGTACCATCCCTGCTGGAATCACTTCAAGTTACTGCTGTGTTAATCGTTTGCTCTGAATCTTCTCCTGCTTCTGCAGAGAGGCCCTTGGAAACAACTATTAAAAGCAAGCATGGTTGTACTTCAAAGGGATGCTGTCAGGGACCAGGGACAGAAAGGGGGCACAAATCTCAACATTACGATCACTCTTACTTGTGATACCTGCTAAAACCTTCAAAAGCATCACATACATGAAGATATGTGCCAGAGAGACATGTTATAGCATAAGCCCCATCTTTATCAGGCACCAAGGAATCCCAGTGCAAGACAAACATTTTGAATATTCCCAACTACGGTAAATATTTCCTGCAGTAGGCACCAAAGAACCCAATCCCAAAACCTGGCTCTGCAGAAAGGGAGAATTCTGCTGCTCACAAACTGATTTTCTTTTTTCCCCCCATACTGCTTTTCTGCATAATCACACAGAGAGGACACAGCCAAACAGCTTTGCCAGCAACAGGTCCAGAGAGGCAATAGGATCTTCTGTCCATGTACCTGGCTGCTCTGGCCCATTCTTCATCCCCAGTTGCTCTGGAGAGCTGTATTACTCCTACCTTCCCACAGCAGCTATAAGCACCCCTGCACACCTCCTTCCTCATGGCACTGAGGATCAGAGAGGCAAAAATATCTGGTAAAGTCTGTTTGCTGAAAAGCACCTTACCTAGGTCATCAAAAATACCCACGAGTCTGAGTCATGTTCAGAGACTCAAATCCCGAGTCAAAAATCAAAGTTAAATTCCCTCTCTCAAAACAGCAAGCAAGGAACAGCAGCCTCCTATCAAGTCACCTTCCACGTGGAACCCACTTGCCTTTGTCACAAGCTGAGATGCCTCTGAAAACACAAAGAGGTGGAGCAGATGGACCCAAATCAGCGCAGCCTACAGTCAGGCACAGGACAGACTCCAGCCCTGCAATCCCCCAGCCCGAGCTAGATGACTTCATCTCCTCTCACTGCACAGATCCCAGTTGGGCTAGTGAGCAGGACAGCTGTGCACTGGTTTACAGTAGGAAGACTCTTTGGTAGAGCTAAACTAGAAGCATAATCATTTTTTACATGAAAACTGATCCCAACCTGACAGGAATGCCAGCACAGACTGAGAATCCCAGAGGAGAGGGCTTGCCTGGGAGATTTCTAGACTTTCCTGCTTCTGGACCAATTAGAAATACTACAAGATCTTAATGACATATTCTGATGACAATGGGCCATGTCACTCATCATTTTGCTTTTGGCCTGGGACTTGGAATTATAGATGAAATAATGGGAAGAAGAAACTATTTGGTTTTGAACTTGCAAGACTTTCTCAAAGACTCTTCAGGGAGATCTGACTGCTGCTCTTCCATCTGTATTCTTTCACCCATCCCATCTTTATAGACCCTCACCTGGCAAATTACACATGTTTCTGGAACGTGTTCTCAGGAATTTGAGTAAAGGATATTACCGTTATAAACGAGAACATCCGCACTGCCTGGCAGACAGTGCATTCGCTGTGTTCAAAGGAGAATAAATCACAGACATTTCACAAAGTCTCGGGAGAAAAAGGAAAATTCAAAGGGCCATTGATCCACATAGATTGGGTATTTTCACACTGTTAAAATTTCTGGGCACCTTGTAACCTTTCATCAACATCAACACCATCAATAGCCCTGGGAGACAGGGAAAAACTGTTATCTCCACTGGGGAATCAAGAGTTGAAGAACATGGGCTCGACACAAATCAAGATTTTGAATGCTGACTTTATCAGCTCCCAATGGATACCTTCACATCGGGCAAGGTTTCCTGTCTTTGAGTCGTATTGAAACTTAATGAGTACTAAATCCATCATTGCCTCAGTTTCTGGGTTGGAAGAGGTGGTTCCTGCTGACTAAGCTGTGTTCCCCACCCATTCCATAGTGCACATTGTGCATCACTTCCAACTCTGACAACACCGTGGTTCCTGCTGCTGTACTGTCCAAGTAAGGAGCCAGGTTCCAAGTGTTTGGTACTGCACATTCATGTAACAAAATAAGGTTGTTCTTACAACCAGGGAAGCAATGAAAACGTTAAGCTGGAAATTACTCCTGAAGGTATCCAGTTGAAACCCAGGGGCTATCTCCAAAGCCAGACTAGGTTGCTCACAGCCCTGCCCAGTAAAGTACCGAAAGCCTTTAAAAGACTGATTTCATTGCCTCCAGGACCTGTTGCATTGCTGCATCACCCTGAAGCTCAACTTGTTGTTTAGCTTTGACATTAGGTTTTAAACTACCAGCAGCCAACACCTCCCTCTACCACAGTGGGCTGCACAGCCTTCATCCCATCCCCAGCAGTCACCCTGCAACCACCCACCGCAAAACTTCTGGGTATCCTTTCCCTTTGGGTCCAAGTAGCCCTCCTTCCCACTAGCACTATCAACTCTCCCATTTTACACAAAAGGGCCAGCAGGTCAGGGAAGGGATCCTGACCCTCTGCTCTGGGGAGCCCCCCCGCAGGGCTGGGCCCAGCTCTGGAGGCCTCAGCCCAGCAGAGACAGGGACCTGGTGGAGCGGGGCCAGAGGAGGCCCCAGCAATGCTGGGAGGGCTGGAACCCCTCTGCTGGGAGGCCAGGCTGGGAGAGCTGGGGGGGTTCAGCCTGGAGAAGAGAAGGCTCCGCACAGACCTTCTGGGGGCCTTGCAGGGCTTCAAGGGGCCTGGCAGAAAGATGGGGACAGACTTTGGAGCAGGGCCTGTGGGGACAGGACAA
This sequence comes from Todus mexicanus, assembly GCA_013389965.1. NCBI lineage: Eukaryota > Metazoa > Chordata > Aves > Coraciiformes > Todidae > Todus > Todus mexicanus. Next base: position 24,249 of record WEIS01043168.1, read on the forward strand.
GGGGGGAGGGTTTGAAACTAAAAGAGGGAGATATATACTAGAGAGAAGGGAGAAATTGTTGGTGCTGAGGGTTGGGAGAGCCCGGCCCAGGTTGCCCCGAGAGGTGGTGGCTGCCCCATCCCTGGCACCATTGCAGGGGAGGTTGTTGGGGGCTCTGAGCAACCTGCTCTGGTTGCAGATGGCCCTGCTCCCTGCCGGGGGTTGGACTAGATGAGCTTTAAAGGTCTCTTCCGACCCAAACAGGTCTGTGATCTAGCCTCCTGACAGAAAAAAGGGGTGATGCCCATAGGAAACGTAGCTAAGAACTGGCTGAGGCCAGTCAGTATTTCACTTTTGGAGCCCGCTCCTTGCCTGCATCCGAGAGGCCCTCAGAAAAGCAAGTGGCTGGGAACGGGCTCCAAGCCAGACAAATTGTCCTGGCAGACCAGATGCAGCTCATGAGGCAGACACTGGGCAGTTCAGCTTGAGACTATAAACAGCAAAATCTCATCACTATTTATGGCCCAATTCAGGCTGACGCGCAAGCCCTGTATCGCAAGCTCATGTCCCAAAACATAAGCAGCAGGTTTTCAAACTCTGGACCGAAGCCCAGAGAAGAATTTTCCAGCTTGGGCCACCTTATTTCACTGGTGCTTTTGCATTTCTGATGTCAATATCATTTGAGGTAATAATATGTTTCAAGTCAATTCACTGTCTGGCCTTCATACACATACAAAGTCTGACAGGCAAATAAAGAAAAGAAACATATATTTGATAGATTTAAAAGCTGTTTCCATTTGGATTTCCTTTTAATGGAAACATTCTGTTGATCCTTGGTTTTGTAAAAGTCAGGGGGGTGTTGGATTTTTTTTTTTTTAATTGAATATAATTCAGGGGCCAAATTTGACTTAATGGGGTCCTGTCAATTCCTTGAAATACTGCCTTGGAAAACTGCAATTAAAAAAGTGTTTCAACACAATAGGAGCAACACTAAAGTGGATTGGGGAGACTGGTGAAATGGTCTCCAGCTCATTGCCCGGCTCTTTCTGAATTCTGCATGATCTTTATACAAGCATGCAGTGCTTATATACTTTATATAGGCAAAAGAAAATACAGAAGCTTCACCTGCAGAAGTCATACTTTTCATGAATAACTCATAAGTAGTTGCCATTCAGGACTGGAGAACACCACTAAGACCAACCTGGACTAGGAGGTTCAAACCCATGAGCACATGGTGAGCAAAGCAACACAGAACACGTAACTCAGCACTGATGGGCAACTACAAGAATATTTACATGTGCATTTTACACACACAATTCACCTCTTCAAAACAAGCCTGTAATGACAGAGTAGCACATCCGCCACATCAGTAGCAATAAAACAAGCCACTGATTAAAAAAAAAAAAATCCCTAAGGAACAGAATATCACTTCTACTGTTTGAGTGCTTATAAAATATCAGTAATGGTGGAAAGATAGATTTAGAGATAGAGAAAACTGCCGGACTCATTTCTCTGTAAGCATTTACCATAATTCACACTGAAAAAAACCCCACAACAAACCGAAACCAAAACAAAACTTAATTTTGGTAGATCCATGTTATTACAAGTATCTGGCACAGAACAAAATGCCGGTGAAGTTGTTTCCCTTTTCCTCACCCTTCCCTTCAAGTGACTGAGCAGAAGTTTTGCTGCTCCAGAAGCCGGCAGTGCCAAAATCCCTCAACAATGATCTGTCACCAAGAAAGACTCAGGAAAGTCACGCACCATGGAGCTACACGCACACCCAGCCTCTGTGTTAGCTGCACATCAGACAAACACAAATTAGCAGCAACAAGCTTCCCAGGAGGCAGAAACCAACAATTAGTGCAAGGAAAGAAGTGACCAAATTCTACCAGGCAGGAAGGTTTCCAAACCCACCCCAAGTTCTGTGTTATTCTTTGATTATAGTGACATCTAAAGGTCATCAAATTAACTGTGTTACACTTCCCAGCATGACTCTGCTTCTTTTTCCCTTATCTGATCTCACCTCTAAAAAAAGGAAAAAAAGAAAAATCAATGAACATTTGCTACCTTGTTCAGAAAAATGGACAACTCGTAACTTTAAAGGTCTTTCATTAGTTTGTTTTTCAAATAAAAGACTTCTTTATTTTTTCCTCAAGTCTGTTAGTACAAATATAGCTGAGGGATGAAAGTAATACATGATCTATCACACATTTAAATTGTGGATCTGATCCTAGATTACTTCTGCATTATGCCATTGGCTTCTAAGAAGAAACTCCAGGTATTCAGCAATACAAGGAAGACTAAATCTGGCTGATAAATCATAACTTCCAGCAGTAAATCTTACTATTATAAAAGTTCCTGAGGTCTAGAATTGTTAGAGCTAGAGTAGGATATTTCAAGAGGTCCAAAAATGCTATCTGTACATCACACCCTCAGAAGCCAAACCGTGATGGAGATCCTCCCATGCCAGAGAGTTTACAGAACACCTCCACAGAGCTCCTGCAGCACCAGGTGTGGACCTCAGCCAGGAATCCCATCCTTGGGGGGGAAAAAAACAAAGATGTCATCCCAAGAATGATAGCTAATGCAGACACAGGTAATTGAAAAACATCAGAGGAGGTGGTGCAAACTTAAGTACTAACAGCTAAACCTCTGTCCGTGTTGCAGGAGCGAAACATGCACGATGTCCTTTCCTCATGGGGGTTTGCTCATCTATTTGCTGCCAGTCGTGAATAATTACCCCACTTAGCAAAAGCCAAGCTCTGCCCCTAAGCAGATGATCAGAGAGAGCACAGGAGGTACAGGAGGAGATGTCTTGTTTCAGGGGGGTTGTCTGCACAACCTGAAATCTCATTCCGCACCCAGGAAACAGGCCCTGGCTCATCCTGCTATCTCTCCTGATGCCCTACTCAGTGTTACCAGCCTGCAGGGGAGGAATGGGTAAATCAAAGAGCATTTGCCCAGATCTGCCATCACCCAGGTCAGGATTAGCTGAGCTTTGTGCACATCCACTGACTGGAATCACACATCCATCAGCTCAGAGCAGCAGCAGCCTGAACCCGGACAGCTGAATTGGGCCAACCCAGAGCCCACAATGGGTACAAAGCAGCACTGCAACCAACTGCAGCCACAACAGCTTGAACTGCTAGGGCCAGGAACCAGCTCCCCAGAGAGGGAAGTAAGTGAATAAAGTCAAAGCCCAGTCTTGGTCAGCCCAGTGGCCCCCTGACAAGTAAATAACCTGGAAAAATCCGGCAAATCCCTGAGGATACTTCAAAAAGAAAGGCAGGTCTCAAAATGGGTTAAACAGAGGGCAACAAACTTATTCACATATAATATCTCCAAAGGGGGACATCCATATGAAACAAGCCATTCACTCAGCCTCAGCCCCCACCCCGCTGCTCCAACCAAAGGAAAATGACCCCCCGAGTTTCGCTCCTGCAGGCAAAGCAGAGCCGAGAGCCCAGACAAAGCCGCAGAGCCCAGGAGCCCCAGCCTCTGCCCAAAAGTGCTTTGAACCTGGAGTATTATTATTGATAATCCTGCACACGTGGACACAAAGAAGCCATCGGCTTCCCAGAGCCAGCCCCCTTGAGAGGATAAGCACCCTGCACTCGAAGGGTAAACACCAGCTCTTGAGCCCCCCAAAGCAGGCTGCTGTAAGCAGACTGGCACTGAATTAGTCACTAATCGGATTAGGATAAATTGCTTTAAACTGACATTCAGGAGCGAAAGCGCCCCCCCTCCCCACCTCCACAGGGGCAGAGCCCAGGGCTTCGAATGAACCCAACCGCTGCAGCCTCACGCCCAGAGCGTGAAGTATTTGCCTTATTCCAGCCAGCAGCTTTATTATCTTAATCATGGATGAAACAACTGTGTTTGAGGGCTGAGGGGGGGGATTTGGGTTAACCAGGCAGAGCAAGGGATGTTGCTGTCTCTTGCAGGCAAAACAGCATGGCTGGGGATAATGCCCACAGCATCGAGGCAGCAGAAGGTGGGAGGGTCTGAGGACAACCAGGACAAGCAGCAGTGAAGATGCCCTCAGCCCTGAGCTATAGATGTTGGAGCAGACAGAGGAAGGCAAGGTCAGCAGCACGCACAGCGAGACCGTGTAGATGTGCAGCAACACCCAGCAAGGAAAAGCAGATGCCAGACCCTGAAAAGCCAAGCAGAGATGCCCAAAGAACAGCACATCTTGCTGTCAGGTTGTCTGAACAGCTGCCTTAGCACACCTCCCCAAGAACCCTACTTCATTCATGCACTGTATTTGAGAGCAAAACCAGCAGCGCCTGGTTTCCCACAGATCTGTTTTCCCTGTATATTCTCTGATGCTTATTAAAGCCTGGACACTCACTGCATTTTCCTCCCTGCAGCTGCATCTTTCCACTACCCCATCACTGGCTTTGGTCAGAGACCCGTGAGCCCAACAGCCCTGGGACCTTGCTCCCACTATCAAATCTGGCTGCAATCGGCCTGCGGTTCAAAGGCTGTTTCAGAGGGCTGCAAACAGATAGCGGCAGATTTGCAACCACACAGCAACACAACCTTTGTTTCCTTAGAGGACAAAACACAAAGAACAGCAAAAGATGAAAGAATAGAATACAGCTGCTCTGTGCCCAGCAACACTCGACTCCAGCAACAAGCCTGAGAATTAAAGCCTCAACGCTGCAAAAATGTAGTTGGGTTATTGTAACTCCACAGGTAAATCCACCCCGAAGTCCAAGAGCAGAGAGGCTGCCACAGAACAGATACCTGTTGCTCCCCCAAAACCATCACCTGTGCTGTTAAACAAGCAGGTGCCAAGCAAACCCAACTCATCCTTCTTATTTATAAATGCAAATCCTGCAGAGATTATGCCCTTCATAAAACAGAGTCCCAATCCTGAAGCAACTCAGTCACTGGTAATGAGGCAAAACATTTCAGGGAGGATCACTGAGATTTTTGCCTGAGTAGCACCTACAGGACTGGGCTCCAGCTGTTTTGACTTCCCTGGCAGGCTGATGTCATTGGCACGCTGGAACAAGGGCTTGAGTTGCTTTCCTCACCACGACCTCCCCGTGCAGAATTAGGAGGTTTATTTGTTCTAAGATAAAGTACGGTGACACTTTAAAGATGCCCCCGTTTTCCCTCTTAGATCAGCTTGACATCTGGTTCAGAAATGTTATGAAACACTCTCTGAACCTGCTGTGGAATTGGATATTATGATATTTCACCAAGACACGGTTCGAGTGAACTTTCACCTCCGAGTGAAAGTTTGAGTGTTGAAAGTGAAAACAGACCCTTCAGAGCCTTTCCCTGGGACCAGACCTTTCAGTGACACTGGATGTAGGGAAATAATTGCAGATGGTATTGTTGTGGGGGAAATATCACCTGCCATGAAATCTCACCCTGAGCGAACATTCAGTTGTTATAAGATCATATCATTGCGCTGCTTCGTAGTAACACATTCAGGCTGCAGACTTGAGCAAGGTCATTCCACAGGAAACCCGTGCACAACAACAGGGTTTTGTTCATTTTGCTTAATGATACTAGAGTGAGGCGTGGGGAAGAAGAAAAAAAAAAAAGCCTACCAAAATATTTTTGCTACAGATAAAACGACCTTCGATGAAAGCGATTGGTTTTTAATAGCCATTTACATGAAGAAATTTCAGGTTTCCAATGGAGAAATCAAAGCAGCAGAACTGTTATGTTCAGTGAAAATGAGAGGGGGTTTTATCAAACAGTTGAAAAACTTAGTGTGTAATTAATCAAAAAAAGAGAACACTTGTCATTTCGGTTGAATTTTCTCACATGTAGCAGCCTAATCATTTCTATGCTCCTTGCAAAAACAACTTGCTCAAAGCCCCTGGCTGATGAAAAGTTTCCACGTCCCCTTCTGTGGAACGGAATCTGGAACTTATGTTTTCTCCACATAGATACGTTCTGACAGAAGAGCGATGCTTATGAAAACCACGCAGGTCTGAGCTCTGCAACCTGCTGCCTTTGCAGATTTTATAGCAGGGAGAAGAAATCTTCATGTAACAAGCAGCCAAACCCTCCTTCCCCTCAGGTAAGGAAGCAGCTTGACATGGGAAAATCAATATGGGGGGAAATTAGAACCAGGCCATCTCCTAAGCTTTGCTTCTGCTACATGTGCATTTACCAGTCCTACTTTCATAACCCAAAAAGATCGAAGCCACCTGCTCTGCAGGTGCTGAAGGTAGAGCCCTTGAGACAGAGGCACTTGTGAAGGACACTGTGCATGGCATCCCCTGCCAGAGCTCACCACCTGGGAGGTGGCACATGCCACAGGGACAAGCAGCCTCTCCTCCTGAGACATGCCCATAGCGAGAAGAGCTGATAAGCCAGCAGTGATCTGAGCTGCATTGTCAGTAGGGACCCAGACTTGCTGGAGAGCAAGAGGATGTTGGGGATATGGATGTGGGGGCCTGGAGAGAAAGCAGAGAACTTGTAGGCTACAGTGAGTGTGAGACAAAAGGTACCATGAGGCTTGTCCACAGTCAAAGCCACTGTCTGCAAACCCCACTTTGGACTGAGACGAGCACAACAGCAGTAAAAAGTCTGTTCAAGTCCTTGCTTCCATAACTACTACACTTTCATTCAAATTTCTTTGATTAGAAGATTATTTTGTTTTAACAGCCTAACTAGTCATATGCCCCCTTCCCCCCCCCAAAAAAAAAGAAACTCTTAAAAATCTTTTACAACCTGTTAACAGCCAAAGAAACCGCCCAAAACAATGTCTCCACAAATGTAGACGACTGTGCTTTTAATTAAGATTCACAACTTTCTTTATTGAAGGCGGTGAACTAGAATGAGTTCATTCATTCACGGGAGCCGGCTCAACCTGTGCTGTCTCCATCACGGAACCTCCCTGGGATAATAACGACACCGTTCACACCTCGCCGCCTTCCGCCGCACAGCGTCGCGCAGCCCTGCAGTGAGGAGGGGCAAAGCTCTGGATGGCCTCGTCAGAGCCAGCAGCAGAGCTCAGCGACACCGGGAAATATTTTTTGGCGACTTCAGCATCGTCCCAAAGTTCGAGTCTCTGGGAAACCTTGGCTCTGTGTGGATGTGTGAGAAACACCAAACTGCCCCCCAGGGAGCTGTAACGTGGATAACAAATCCTCCAACAGTCCCTGTCTGCATCTTTGAAATGAGCAGGCACCCAGGGCACATCCCTTGGGGATGGCAGCACACAAGAAAATGATGGGAAAGCTGAAAAAAGTGCCCCTCCCTCTCATTCACCCTCACCAGGGAACTGTTAAATGCCTCTTGCTATTGCTTTTTTAATTTGTGGGTGAGTTTAACAGCCACAGGAGGAGATGGCTGGACAAAGGCACCTCCCCAACATCAATTCTTGCTGCAGTGTCTCAGCTCACCCACACCAACACCCTGCCCCTGTGAAGCCTCGCAGGGTCCTCACATGGCTCTGGGAAATAAAACACCTTCAGATGAGCCCAAAAGCAAAGACAAACACTTGTTGACATGGTATAGAGGCTAAACAAGATGATGGAGAATGAAAGTGTTAATGTGGGGCTTACATACAAACCTCCTAAACTGAGGATGGTCTCAGGCCCTCTGCACACTGTCTGCAAATTCAACCTATCAGTTACTGAGACTCCTCAGCCCCTCTGAGCCCTTTCCAGGACTAAACCAACATGATTAAGTTGATGCACGCTGACCTCTGCAGTCACGTGTCACTGGCTTTATAGGGATGAGTATCTCTTTCTTAATGCGCTGCAGTTGCAGCCATATGGCCTAACGATACAAGGAAGCAATAGCTCAGCAGGAGGGTCTGCAGGCATGAAAGCTTGTCTGTGCTTCCCAGCTATGTTAGATGGACATAGATAAAGCATTGGCTGTGCCTCCAGCATGAGCTTGGCCTGATCAATAAGCCAGGAGTCTTCTTCCTGCATATATATTCTTCTCTATATTCTCCCTATAGTGGCTGGAAAGCATCTTCGCACACGGTGGCATTCATATAGAAGGAAGGAGTTTCAAATAATAATAAAAAAAGATCCTAGACTCTTCTACAACAAAAAACCCAAAAAGAGTCTGTGTACGAAGTGTCCTGACAAGCCTTGGAAAACTGGCATTTAAAGAGCACATTTGACAGACAGCATCCCGGTTAAAGACTGAAAACTTCTACAGTTCAAACACCTGAGCAATAGAGCCTGATTAAAACTTCCTAGGTAAGGTTTCAAGAGACCCAAAAACTCCCCCGAGCTTGGGAGTGGGATCTGCAGTACCAAAACAGGTTAGAGCTTCAGTTTCATATTGGAGCAAGAATCAGTGTGGTGGTACCCTGCTGCTCCATCTGCACTGCTCACCAAGATCAAACATTTGAAGGAAGCTAAAAAGATTCCCAAAATGCCACCTATGTACCCGCAATCTGCAGATCTCTCCCTTTCTAGCTAGAGCAAGGGACAACTGTCTACCACAAGAGATACAAAAGAGGGGCAAATCCTGAGGGAAGGAGGTGCTTCTAGGATGTGGGAGCTTCTGTAATCACAGCAAAGGTGGTGAACCCACTTCCTCAGAGAAGCCAGCACCACAGCATCAGGATTATATTGCACTTTATCAGAACCAAACCACTTGGACAGAGAGGAGGAGAAAGGAAACAGGACTCAGTGCCTGAGCCTCCTGCAGGTGTGATTTGTGCCTAGGACGCCAAGCAAGAGGCACATGGGTTTGCTGTGTTACGTAGCCAAGGCAAACAAGACACAGCAAGGTCCAATTCTGGCCCCCTCAGGATCCATAAATCCGCCTCTGGGAACTGTGGGGGGCACGTTAGTCCTAATTGTGTCTTGTTTAACTTGGCTTTTCAAACAGCAAAGCTTTTGCTGTCTTGGCTCAAGTCACCAGTCTCACACCTCGGTGAGACTTAGCTCTTTTCTTGAATTGGCAATTAAAAAAAATCCCTGATGTTGATACACGTTAAACGGTTTTGATCAAAACCCACTTATTTTTACAAGAAATAGTTTGGATGACATGCTGAGAGCCTGCCTCTGCCCAATGCATTGGGCAGAAGCACACTACTCAGATGGCAAGATCCTCCCTTTCACACTACTTTAAAGCCTCACTGATTGCTGTCTCTTTTGTCTGGATTTCCCCCTCTTAACTAGCAGGAGAAGAGATTTACACCCAGCAGAGGTGACGTACACCACTCAACATACACAGGCATGAATCCCAGTAGCCTCATTCCTCACTGCAGCCACTGGTATCCAAAGCGAGCCAAGGAGAGCCCTTCTGAGGAAGAACCACCCAACACCTACATTGGGCTAGTCCAGTAATTTTCTTGACCTGCAAGAAGTGACCAGCTGGCATTTTTTATGCAGATGTAGCCTTGCATCAAACACACTCTGAAACAGTAGGATCAGAACCCACTCTATGCATGGTCCCACGTTGAACCCAAGAGGGTAAGCCCCATAGGAGTACTCCTTTGAATTTGTTTGCCACCAACCATGTCAACAAGCCCAGTGATGCTGAAGCCTCAAGACCAGCCTTCATAGCAGCTTGGAAGCTCCACGAAAGTACATGAAGCTCCACAAAAGTACATGAAGCTCCACAAAAGTACATGAAGCTCCACAAAAGTACATGAAGCTCCTGGCACTGGGTAGCTTCCAGATCAGCCTTTCCCTCTGTTTTTCCTCCACATTTCTGATTTTGGCCCAGCGGGGAACACAACTGTGTTTGCTCATGCAGAATGGGTCCAAGCTTCAGAAACAGCGGATGAGGTGCGATGCTGTCAAGCTTCCAAGAAGCTTGAGGGATTTGTTAGTTTGGTACAAAGATAAAGAAAACTGAAGTGGAAAAGACAAATCAGGAGTCCAGTCCCTTCCTCTCACAAATTTAATGCTAAAAATCACAACATTCAGAGAGAAGTTCACTTCATGGTAGCCACTGGGCTGGAGCAGGATGGCTTTTGCTGTCCAGCTCTGCTCAATCTAGAAAACGCTGTTACTGCCCTGCCCTGATGGGCTGGCTGCAATGCTCCCAAGCAGGCAGGAGCTAGGGATGTCTTCCAGCATGGCACCTCATTTACATGTTAGTCCATTACTGACAAGGTTAAAGCTGATTTGATAGCCTTGAGGTCTACTACTCCCTTTCTCCCAGCCCCTTAGTGGCTGTGTAACCCCATTCTCCTCTCACCTGCAGGTTACCCAGCCAAAACACATCCCTCCTGCCCAGGGGAGCTCCCTCATCCATCCATTTCCTCTTTCTGCCAGAGCCAACCCTCCCACCCTTCTGCAATTCACCTTTGTAGTTGTGCCTAACCCTCACCCAGTTTAGGAGTCAGGAATTGGGGATAACCACTCCCTGTTATTCCTATAGTGAAAGAAACTATAGCCTCTGTTTTGTGGCGTGTTTCATGCAAAGCCTGTTCAAAAATGCACTGCTTTTTCCTCTAAAATAAGAAATAAAAAAAGAAAAATCACCACACCACACAACCCACCAGCTGCTTAGGGCATTGCAAGTTCCTGTCTGATCTGCTCAAAACTTTCTCAGCCCTGCCAGATCTCCAGCATCTTCCTCTGGCGTGCGTGTCTTGGATTATCATTTCACAAGGGACTTCACAGCTTTTTTCTCATTTCCACCTCCTTTTCTTATTTCTGTTCTCAATTTCTAGCACCTTTTGATCAGCTAATGCACTGAACACAAAAAGTGGCAACTGGATAAATCAGCAGCACACCTTGTTCAGTTACCTCCCATTATAACCATGTCCAGATGCTTCATGGGAAATTGCAAGAAAGCATTTTGGGGATAGTTAACAAATTTAAAACATCCATTCCACTGCCCTGTATCAAGTTGTACGTATTCCCCTTTTAGCATCAAATACATATATAATTTGCAATACATGTAGCTCTCATCCCAAAATAGCCGGGAAGATGCAGAGTTGGGACATGTCCAGTGTCTATAGACTGGACCTGACATGACAAAGCCGGGGCCAAAATATGAGAAAGTCTGTGGCATGAGAGAACACAAGACCATGTCCACATAAAATAACCCTGTTTCTAACTTCTTCCAACATCCAGATTTCTCTGGACATGCTCCACTGGGATTTTTTTCTTTTTGGAAAGTTTTCCAGCACCACTACACATGGGATTCCCAGATGGCATGGGCACCACGTGTCATGACATTAGTGCTTCCCCGCCGCTGTTGGCGACAGCCTGCGTACTGGATTTCTGATTATGTCGGTGGCTTGAAGGCAGCTATGATTGATTTACACAGTTCCTTCACTTCTGTCATTGACAGTCAGTGCATCTCCAATTTACAGCAAAAATTCCCGATCTTAATCCATAAATTCATCACCTTGCACTTAAATGTCAAACCACTTCTACCGCTCCACTTCTCCAATCTTCCTGTTCTGTCAATGACACCCGACAGTGCACCATCAGCACGCTCCTCCTCTCTGCAATAACTTCACTAATGGAAATACTTCCAAAAATCAGCCATAAAACTCACTTCAGACTCCACCTCACATCTTTTAACCCTGACAGCTCTCCTGTCAACAAAACCTGTCACCTGTCCTTTAAGCATTTCCCTTTAGACAACTAAAATCTCACCTTAAACCCTGTTTTCTATAGCTAAACTAATAATTTCCCATGTGGTGCAACAATAAGTACTTGGACAACCACCTGCCTCTTTCCAGAAAGAGGAAAGATAGAGCAGCTTACAACGGCAGCATTATTTAACCAACCCAAGGCATCAGAAGTGAAGTCACAACCCATCCCATCCCAACCCATCCCACTTTCCCTGTCCCTGTGCCTTGAACAATCTTTTCTCCAAGATCCATTACAAAGCTTTTCCTGCTATTCAGGTCAATCGTGAAGGTCTATAGTTAACCACTAGCGCTAAGTCTTTTGTTACAGTCACTATAAAAACACAATTAAAGCTGGATTACGGTATGCTTAGGCGGAACAGCGTCTTAATCCACAAATGGTCCTGTGGAAGCCACATTTGGAGTCAGACCCTAGCTGGTGCAAATAAGCAAACTGGAATTGAGCCCAGAGGAGATTATTACAACAGTACCTCACTAATTCACACTAAAGGTGAGGAAACCACGTGGAATATTTCAGATGAGAAGGAGTACGAGAAGTGCAAATAAACACATCACCAAATACTTTTCAATTTTGAGCAGCTATCCCTAAGCAAACATCACGGTGCACTGAAGCATGCTATATATAGCTAATGAAGTCTTACTAACATTAGACATGGCTACAGCATCTGTTCCAAAAGCTTTGCTGAGGAGTGGAGATAGACCACCAGGTTTCCAGAGAGCTTATAAGAAAAGCAATTTGTTGAAGTGAAGCTTTGTCAGCCTCTACTGTACATAAATATATTAAATTGAGGCTTAATATTTACTGCTGTGCCATCTCAGCAGGCAACTCTCATCAGTGCTGAAGGCCAGATCCTCAGGCGATGTAAAATACTAGAGCACCAGCGATTTCACTGACTGAATTCGCTGCTCTTCAAAACATTTTCTATCAACACAGAAGAAATTATGCCCAGGGCAGAGCTGCAAGGCTCAGACCTGCTCTCATCAACTCAAGCTGCATCCACAGGATGGCTTGATGGAGGAGATTTTCACCTTAAACATGCTTCAGGATCTTCCACGTGCTGAGCATCAGTCCCAGAGACCCAGTTCGCAGGAGCATCTTGCCACACGTGCCCCATACACTCGCTGCCCATTTTTTAAAGCAAAGCTTTGCAGGTGCAGCAGCACACACCCCGTGGCAGGGCTGTAACTCTCACACAGGATGTGACAGCTTTCCTTGAGCTATAGGTCCTCCAGGCCCAGTACACAGGGAAAACAGAATGACTGATTGTGTTTCCCCACGACCAGCAGCAGGGATCTGCTGATTCAGTGCTATTGTCTCTGCTCTCCACACTCTGCTGAGGACCTCACTAAAATATTAACCTTGGCCTCTGTTCAAGACTAAACCCCCTGCCCACCCCAGGCAGGCTCATCCATTCACCTTGTTTGGGTTCATTTCCCAGAGTAGTTCAGTGCTCCAGCAGGCAAGGAGCAGGCAGAGATGATGCTTTGTCCCAAGGAGGATCTTTGCCAGCTCTACATCCTGCAGCAACAGCCAGTCCCTGCGTGCAACAGGTTCTGCCTCACTCCAACATCCAAGCACCCTGACACCTTCGCTGCATGCTTGCACCCCCATAGAATCATTTTGCTTGGAGGAGACCTTCAAGATCATCAAGTCCAACTGTCCATCCCGCACTGCCAGGTCACCACTAAAACAACATCCCTGAGCACCACATCTCCATGGCTTTGAAATCCCTCCAGGGGTCATGGAGACTCCACTGGCTTTGACAAGCCTTGTAGGGAAGAAATTTTTCCTACTATCCAAGCTAAGTCTCCCATGGCACAACTTGAGGCCATTTCCCCTTGTCCTATCAGTTGTTCCTTGTAAGAACAGACTGACTCCCACCTTGTCACAACCTCTGTTCATGTAGTTGCAGAGAGTGATAAAATTTGTAAACCTATCTTGTGACATCAGGGGAAGATGAAGGAAGAGGAAAGTAAGGTGAGAGAAAACCAAGGTCCCTGAGAATGGATGCTCTAGTGTCTCTAATGAGTAGGCAGGAAGTGTCTTTGAACAACATATCTTAAAAGGGCTCAGATCACTGTACATCATCCTCTTTTCCTTTCTCCATGAGGCAGAGGGGCATAGTGGGGTGAGGGGGGATGGAGATCACTAGCAGGGCCCTCTGGAAGTGTTCCGTGTTTGGTCTGCAAACCCCAGAGGTCGCAGGGCCAGTGGGAGGGCGCCCGCCGTGACATGATTAAGTTGCTGGCTCTGGGCTGAGCAGGTTCAAGCAGCGTCCCTGCTGGGAGGGAACATTTGACACCCTCCTGCTGCTTAAACCCACCGCTGACCAAAATGAGCCCTCAGGGCTGCAAACTGGGAGGAGAACAGCCTGCTGCTCACGTGGCAGAAATAAGATCTGTAGCGGCAGCGCTGTGGGAGGAAGGGTTGGCTGGGACCGAGCTGACCTGCTGGTTCTGCACATGAGGCTCCAGGACCTCTCCACCCTGCAACTCCTGAGCAGCCCAGCCAGACTGACTCGGGTCACAGGAGTTACACAGCAGTACCAGCTGGGTAGCCCTGATGGGAGATCACATCGTACAGTACAGCGATGTAACCTCCAGCACCTCCAGCAGCATCTGTGCACAGCCCCAGCCTGCTCCAGTGGATGTCCTTCTCAGCCCAGGTCTCCAGCATAGCCTCACAGTCCCCCATGCAGAACAACACATGGTGTCCAGAGGGTTCTCAACTCCTGCTCAGCTCCCCAGTCCACAAAGGTCCACAAACTGTATTTCTGCCATGACGAAGCCCTCAAATATCAAAGTTTTCACCAACAAACACAAGCAAAAGTGCACAGGTTAGGAAACCAAGTACAAGTCAGGCCAAAACTCACCTATAAGGAGTTTTCATATAACAAATCTCCATCAGAGAAAATCCTAAACCCAGTGATGTACCCTGTAGCTGTAGGGTTTCAACATCCATGGGAGCCAGCCAGCTACAGCTCTACTCCAAGCTCCTCACTACCCACACCAAGAGATCAGCTCAGGAGAGCAGCCAAGGCGCAGGGAGAAGCACTCCCCAGCAGCGCAGCAACAGGACAGACACTACACCACCCTAGACAAGGTGCTCTGAGTTTAGATCCTTCTGAGGACAAAGAGGGAGGCTGCAAGATGACATAAAGCAGAGTTGGAAATCTTGAGACTTAGCACCTTGGACCAAAAGCACAAAGCAGCACAAGTGACTTCTCAGAAGGCCTCAGCCAGTCTCTCCTACCACAAAGGGACTGTCCTTGTTTAGCAAAGAACATGAGCTCCAACTGAGCACAGCATTCATTTCTGAGGCTCATTCTTGCCTTGCAAAGCCTTATACAAGAGAAGCAAGAAATCCAAGGCCACGGGTAGGTTGCTGCACCCACCCAGGCCCAAAGCCAGCAGCAGTATTCACTTCATGCAGGAGACCCACCATAAAATATCTAGCCCCTGACTATACCTTCTGGGTACCTAACTCTGCTTCATCACCATGGTGTTGAGCAATAGCAGTTGGTAACTTCCTGGCATCTTGGAGAATATCCATCTACACTTTGCTTTCTAGTGACTTATTTCTGCCTCGCAGGACCCCGTCCATTTCTTATGCCGGTTCTCCCTTCAATTTCACACTTAATTAAGTTCCCGAATCAAGTCTCAGGATGGATTGCTCACTAGACCAGCAGCCAGGATTGATGTCGTATCTAAATGATGGGGCCTGAGGAAAAAAAAAAAAGAGCAGGAGCAATAACAAGAGAGAGGGAAGGAAAAGAGGGAAAGCTCCTTTTATTTCAGGGTTAAAAACTTAATCTTCTACTAAAATGGTATCACATGAGAGGGAAAGAGTCTCTTATCCATGTGATACTTCTGACCCAGGCTTGGTTTAGAAGCTGTAACATCATTCCAAGAGAAAATTATGCGGCAAGTAACTTTTTCTCAGAGGTAATTAAAAAGAAACAGGACTCAGAAGGAAGAGAGCACAGGATGGAAAAGGGTGGCTGAGCAGTGCTCGTTTGTGGAGGAGATGTGCTGAGCCTCTGGTGAGGAACAGTGTAGACCCAGACATCAGTAATGGGAGAGCCTACAAGGGCTCAGTGTGATGAAGTGCTCAAAAGCTTGGGTGTGTCCTCTGAACTTGCTCCAAACTCCTTGATTCAGGCCAAACAGGGCTGCAAACCTCATGAGCTAAACCCTTCTCAGGAGATTTCTGGAAGTTCCTGTTCCTCTTGGAAGTATCACAAGAGGGTTTAGTTTTATTGCTGAAGTTTAGCATTTCAATTTCCACTATGGTCAAACCCAGGAAGGCAGTCAAAAAGCAGAGCTAACAATACCTGAGTATTGTAAAAGGCTGAATTCAGGTTTGCACGAAGTGTTCCGGGCCAGTCTTATTCTGGGCTCCTCCAAGTGGATCTTCATAATAAGAAATAGATTAAGGCCTCTCCCAAGAACAATTCAGTGAAATAATGAGGTATCTTCCAATAGATCTCAAAGACGCTCATAGTTTGTTGAGTTTGGGTTTCCAAAGGCCTTTTTTGATTGTGTGGACAAAGTTGTGTGTACACACTGCCTGCCTGGGGCAATTTAACATCACACCATCATTTATATTCAAGTTACCTGGAACTAAGTTCTACCACAGCTGACTGAAGATTAATATCCCTTGCAGTTCCCATACAAAGACAACTGGTAGGAATCCCCAGCACCCAGAGAATGATTCTAGCACCAAGCAAACGCCATCACATGTATTATCCAGGAGATACCTTCTGATCCCAGCACCACGAGTTATTTACATAATGTCTGAAGAGCACAACATGAAGTGCACACAGACCCTGTGTTAACACTCCAGTTTTTGGGATTGGAAACTCTGGATAAAGCCAGGTAATAACCCACCAGTAAGCCACTACAATTCTTTGTGAGAGGCTCAAGTACAGCCTCACATCACTGCTCTCAGGGGCAAACAGGCATTGATTAGTGCCACACAGGCCAGAGCCCCTAAAGCTACAGCAAAAATTTGGTACCGCAGGAGATTTCCCTCCAGCACACTGCACTTTAACTGCACTCCTGTACATGGAGAGCCGTGTGCTTAGTACTTTACAGGCTTGCCTGTTTCTAGGGGAAGCGGGGGGAAACTTCCCTGCAAGCCATCGCCTTTATCCTGACATTTAGCTTTTGTGAAAGCAATTTTGGATTGAGCCTCGAACAATGATTCTCATCGTTACGCTTGTTCTTTTGTCTCCTTGGACACGTTGGCAAATTCGCTTCAAGCTACGGCATGAATTTAGCAGGGTATGAAGGGAGCAGTTAGTGCAGCGAGACAGCTGGAGATGGAAAGCATGTGGTGTGTCGCAGTTTTTAATTGTTTCCATCAGAAACAACCCAACTACAGTAGCTCATAATATTTCCTGCACAAAATCCTAATTATTGCCTGCATGGGATCCACCTACTGTTAGAGCAAAGACTTTCCCCGAATTCTGTGTTAGATGGAAAGTAAGCATCCATCTGATTGTGCCTTGTCCTGCCTGCCTGGAAAGCTTTCACTAGGCCACTCTATTCTTTGCTCCCATCAAGAATTCACACCTCATACCAATCTGCCTTCAGAAAAGAAACATTTCGAAGATCCCAAATAAGCTTCTTTTGCTTTTAGACTGTAACACTTCGCACTGTCACAGCAATTCTAACCAGAAGATAAGAGCAGCTTCTTCGCACTTGCAGAGTGCTTCACATTTTCAGTGTAAATTACTGCAAGAGCACCTGCCTCCATCCTTGGGTACATACCTCTCTCTCTTTGGTACAATCCTAAATTTAAAGAACATGCAAATAAGAGTTCCCACATTTTCAGAAAAACTTGGATCCAATGCAGACACCTAAATATTGTAACGACAAAGTTGTCCCAGCTCATTTCAATCCCAGGCTGTGCAGAAGGCTGTTGTGACGCCAAGAGCAGAATCAAAACCACCAATGTACAATGTAGTTGTAGATGCCCCTGCTCCCTGTAGGGGGTTGGACTAGATGAGCTTTAAAGGTACCTTCCAACCCAAACCTTTCTACTATAACAGTACAAACCTGCTGTAATACAAGCAAAACTCAGACTTGAAGCAAGAGCGGAGCCACAGGACTCCAGGGAGCTATTGCCACTCCGCGTACTTGAATGGGAGCAGCACCACTTCAACAGAAATATCTGCTGAACTTAAACCCATGTGGAAGATTACAGGGGTCACATGGGGTATATTATTCCAGATGGTATTTCGAGAACTGAAAATCTGAGAAGAGCCAAGTATACATTCAAGAATCAATCGCAGCCACAAATCCAGGCATTTTAACTTATAACCAGCTTTTTTGTGTGTTCATAAATCAAGCAGGAAGAAGTAAAATCTTTGAAGATTTTCACAGAAAATGTTATTACAGTTTCAAGAAGGAAAAAAAAGGAGCAAATTTTGTGACTAGAATTGACATACGCTGACGCAAAGAATGGATCAATCTTTCAGTTGTCGTGATTTTACCCAGCCAGCCATTTGACAGAACTGGTGCGGGGGAATGTAGAAGGTGGTCTGTGAGGCCAAAGGAATGAAGGACCATGGAAGGGTGTGAAGAAGGACTTTCCTTAGCAGAGAGTGGGAAACAGCCACATCCTTCAGCTTCATGATTGGAAATAAAGTAGGATCTCGCAGTGAGACAAACGGACATTTACATTGGCGGTGCCCCCTTTCTCCAAACAATTGCTCCTGCAGCTACATACATTTGAATTCAAGAAAACCACTGGTTATTCTTGTACCTGGCCACCATCTCCAGGGGAAAGGGCGATGCCATACTCTACAGGAGTCACAGGATTGGGTAACCGAGGTCCAGAAAGCACCAGTGTCAAGAGACACTCCCTCCCCAAGCAGGCAATCACCCACGACTCACAGCACTGCACAGGGAGATGCTCAGTGCTCATCCGTCACAATAACTACGACTCTGCAGCATCACATCCTCTTCTTTCTGGTGAGGCTCCTCCTTTTCTCCACCAAGAGCCCTCCTCCCTGCTGATGGCAATAAAGCTAACAAGAAAATCTATTCCGTATTTCAAAATACATTCACTTTGGTAAAGTTTTTTCCCCTAGCAAGAAAAGACAATATCCTGGGGTTTGCTCCAACACCTTGAGAGAAGTGATTCAACACCCTGTATTTTTGTGCTAATAAGACTTTTTTTGCTTCAGAAATGTTAATCTATTTAAAAGGTCACTTATTTAAAAAAAAAAAAAAATCATAAAAGGTTCCAGAGTGCCTTTGACACTGGATTACATCATGTTTCCTCTGACATCTGAGTCACAAAATGCTCAGGGCAGGATTTCCAAGGCGTCCCTTTATTTTCTGTTCCCATGAACTCCACTCCCACTGCGATCAATAGGATTATTGCCACAGGCTTCAATGGGAGAAGGGCTGGCAAATACTGAACACATTTGAAGGCCCTAACCTCAAAGTCAATATTTTCCAGCCAGGAAAACAGCACTTTGGTTATCAATGAATATGTCAAACAAGAGGCCCATTATGAAAAAAGCAGCCTGGTAAATGATCCCAAAAGAAATAATACTCTAATGTAGCATGTTCCCTACAGCCTATGGCAGCTCATTGTGATGAATTTGAGCTGGTTCAAGGTGCCTGAGTAGCTACAGAAGGAGGATGAAAGGGATGTCGTGAGGCTGTCGCCATCCCCTGCTTGTACCCTAAAAGTAGATCAGTTCTGCCTGTGTCTTTCCTGCTAGATGTTTCCCAAGCAACTATTAAACACCTTCACTTGCTCCATGCCTCTGCCAAACTCCAGAGCTTTGCCTCCTTCACAGCTGGACTCTTCTCTCCTAACACCTATCGGTCACAGCCCCTCCTATAATGCAAACCCATGGTACCACCATTAAGAAGCTCTCCTGATCCTCTTCACAATAGCTTTTGCACTCATGAAATCTGTTCCTCCAGCCTCCCCTCAGTCTTCTCATCTCTAAATTAAAACACTAGCATTTCTTCTCTTTTATAGGTCACATTTCCCCAGGTCTTTCTAAGCACTCACCTGCAGACTCCTCTGGAAGACCAGACCTTTCCTGAATCCCTGATCATCAACCCTCGCTCAAAAAGACACTCCAGTGTTCAAAGCCAACAAACTCCTTACACCAGCATTGCCCTTGATTTTCAGAGTTCACCCCAATCTTTGAGTTAAAATCTCAGCACGATCCCTCTGCAGTAATCTCACTATTTTCTCCGTTAGTTTTGGCTAAAACTAGGACATCTGTGCTTTGAACTGTTTCAGAGAAGGTGGGTCTGTCTAGAGCAGTACCTGCAGTTTCATTTCATCTAAAATAGCAAGGACATTCCTGATGCAATTTGGACACTTTGCATGGTTGCATAAAACTTGTTGGTCAGCAACAACAACCAGCCAGGCCTAGAAGTGTGCAGCAGCAGCAGGATCAGAGCTCTGGCAGCTCAAAGCCCAGGGCTGGGTGCTGTTACTTAAGTGGAAGTGCCTTTCAGAGCAGTATTAAGGTTTAGGACTTGTAACTGAAGAGCTCTAATCCTTTCCAGTAGAGGCCAATGGTGCATGTAAGAGTATTAAACTCTGTATACATTAAATCCTAAACATTTCCAAGTTGCAAAGAGAACTAGATCACAATCAAAGCCTGCAATTCAAATATGCTTACTCAAAGGAGCTCAGAATCCAGGATCTGATTTCAGCAGAATTCTTCTCCACACATCGTGAGCCCCAGATCTGGACTGGAGATATAGAAGTAGTCCTTATCTTTATCAGTCCTTATCTTGAGCTTATCTAAAGATCAAAGAGAAATGGAAACAAAAGCATTCCAAAGCACTGAAGTGATACATTTGTAATGAGTTTCTCCTACTACTCCTCACAGTTCAGATTTTTCAGGGGGAAGGAAGGAGATTTTGGCAGCCAGTTAAGAAGCAAGGATGGAAGCACATTTTAATACTCATTTCCTTCCCTCCTATCCCACTTTCTGCCCAACAAAACCACAGAAGAGATTCATAAAATTACAGGAAGATACAAATCCTTTATCCATAGTTTGCAGTTGTTGACATGCAAGACCCTAAATATGTAAATAAATTGGGCTGGGCATTTTTTTCTTGTCAAAGTGGCATTGCTCAGCAGATAAACAGCAACAACGCAGCCTCTCTGATGGCCCAAATAATTAGTTCCTGCAACCAGGGCACCTTCTTGAAGTACCTCTTCAAGTCTACCTCTGATGGGGAGCAAGAAGGAAGGGGCTGCTCCTCAGCTGCAGGGGAGACAGTGACACAGCTGAGAACGAAATTCAACTTCAAATCATCTGACGTTTTGAAAATTACGTCCCTTGATCATGAATTAGTGTCAAGGCAGATGATGAGGGATGAAGCAAGGAATGAATGAGCAAAAGAGAGTAGAGAGAGGGAGAGAGAGAAACAAGGAGATCCTCCAGAGGCTTACGAGAATCACGCCAGTGAAGGCCTGCGCACACCAGCCATCTCCTTCTCAAAGTCTGCGTTTTGCTAAAAAAATAAAAAGCCCCTGATCCGTAGAAATGTTCCTGTCTGCTGGCTCCTAGAGATAAGGAAGCGATATTTCACAGTCTGACACTAATCATATTTGGGCATATTAAGTAAGGACGGGCGAGGGGCTTTCTTTGCGGCATGCATATTCCAAGTTCAAAGTGAGAGCTCGTTACTGTGCCTAAAAAAATCCTCTTAACTCAGAAACACGAGACAAAGAGGGAAGAGAGAAAAGAAAGGCAGGGAGGCGCTTGGGGGGAGAAGTGTCATTATTTTTATATTGTTCTCCCTACCCAGCCCCATCAGTGACGTCTGCTGCAATACTTTATGACAGGGGGACGCTCCCCTTTTTTCCCCCCCCCCATCCATGAAAACGAACAGGAGACTTGCTAATACAATATTCCACAGCTGTGATTTACACATCCCAGACTTCGCTCCATCTAAAGGTAAAACAGCCAGGATGGAGCCAGCTCCTGGGATGAAATCAGAGCAATTATCCCCATCGGAGCCCTGGCTGTTTGCTTCTACGGCAGGAAATTGCTCACCTGGCTCTGCTGCTCCCCGCAAGCAGAGGTCTGCATCCCTGGCCTTGGCTCCTCATTCCAATCTTCTGCCCAAGGCAAGGAGAAAAACAAACCTTCACTAAAGCTTGAAAGAGGAAGCCTCCTTTACAGTGACCCGGAGGCCAAAGCACATCTAACTACAGGCAGACTGGGATGGAGAGCCAGAAGAAAACATGTCCCAGTTTGGACCACCGCTCAGGTCCCTCCACAGCACAGCCCATCCCATGATTGAGCAACCTTCAGCTTCTCCCCTAGGCTGCTTCACTCCATTTCATCTTTGGCTCACAGGGTATGAAGCCTACCAAAAAAACACCTTTAACAACTCCAGTTAGCGGCAGGAGGCTTTATCAAACACAACAACCCTCTCTAAAATTACAGCCCTTCCTAAGCTCAGCCCATCAATTTGTGCTGCATCTCAATGATAGTCCAAGTGCTTGGCTCAACCAAATGCCATCTGCAGGTCTCAGCAACGGACGGTCCAGAGCAGACCCAAAAGATAAAATTTCAGCAAATAGTGTCTTTAAAGAAGTGAATCAGTTTGGAGAAGAGCCAGGAAGGTCACTATGTTGAATCTCGACATTATCCAGAATGAATATTTCAACTCCCTTTTTGCCAAATTATATTTTTCGTTGGAGATTAACCTACTTTTAATGAAGAGAATGAAGTAACCCCCATGTGAACTTTGGTTTGTTCCACCATTGACAATTCCCACGTATTTTTTCATTCTTCCATGCAAGCAAAATAAAACTCAGACTGCTGCTTACACCATGAGGTGGAGCTTCCACAAGAAAAGGACTTGCCACAAGTTTTTCGCACACCTTCCAAGCTCTTCTGAACACCTCAGACTAAGTCCTGCAGACTGATCCAATTGTGGAATAGCTCTGCTAAACCCAGAGCTGCTCAAAGAACCAATTCATTTGCCGGAGATTACACAGCTAAAATTGACCATTTTAAGAGCAGCATAGTTGGTCTGAGATTCTCACATAGCAGATTATTAAAGAGAAGAAAATTGATCAGGATTGAAGCTGAGCTAAAAATCCCCCCAGTCTCTTGGGAGCTACACAGGAACATGGCAAGCGGTGGAGATCAATTTTTTTATTATAATTGTTATCTTTGATGCTTCTATCCAGACACTGTGATGGGTGGTGTCATGTGAACACATCAGAGTTTGCTTCCACATGTTAAACCTCAAGGAGGTTTCATCTGAGCCACCATCTAGGAGCTGGTCCTGCTCACCAGGGCAGGCCTGTACCACAGCCTCTGCCTCACTCCTCACGGAAAATGAACGTGGACTTCAGCAGCTATACATCAGGATTTAACATATTGCCCAGCCAAGTCTAGGTTAATCCAGCAACACAACATCCTCCCCTGAGCCTACACTGCTCATTCCCATAAATCTGGGTGTGTAGGAAAGCACTCCGAAAGGTAAAACCTACATTTTTTTTCTCCAGTGGGAAAAACCCCCTACTACCCTTGGATTATTATATCATACAGTGGTACTCACCCACTGATTGCTCTCTTTTGAAAGGTCAGAGTTTCCTACATCAGGCCCCCCCACTCCAATGATCTCAGAAACTGGAAATTTTCAGGTTAGGGTTGACTTTGGTTTTGTGTTTTCACTTCCCAGAAAAAATGCCTTATACCTTACCATGCTAAAATAAAATCATCCTCTAGAGTCCTATTCCTCTATGAAAGACACGCCCTCAAGCTGACTATTGACCACTCCAAAAGCTAGAGGAACAACAAGGAGTTTTACCAAATTTAATGGGGATTTTGAAAAATATGGGGGCATTACATTTCCAGAACACACCACCAATTTCACATGGCCACATGGCCAGAAGGCCACAAGCAGCCCTTCGGTTTAATCCCACAGGGAAAAACCTATTCTCGTTTCCTTCTGTTTAAAAACCCACAGCTTGAAACCCATTTCCTAGCATAGTAAATTTGGACACAGGCATTGATGTACCCTGAAGCTACATCAGCAGGCAGACCTGGACTACAGCCCTGCTCCTTGTCTCTGCCCTGTTCACGCAGCGAACACCGCAACGAACTCGCTGTGCCCTACAGTGAGCTGCCAGTACCTTCCCAGTTCCTTTACAGTTCTGCTTGTCAACTAGAAAATCAGTTTTACCGCAACGCAGCCTTACAGCTACACGGAATGCAAGGAATGAGATTAAAAGGGATTATGTGTTTCTCATAAGCAATGAGCCTTGATAGCTCAGACAGGCATCGCCTTAACATGTCCTCCACTTTGTTTGAATAGTTATTACCCCCCAGCTCTTTGAGAATGAAGGTTTGTAGGGCTGAGCCATATGCCATGCAATTAGGATTCTGGTTCTGCTTATTGTTCACACAATTTGGAATGGTCTTCTGGATGTTTGTGGGTTGCTGACATTTTTCTGTCTCTTCAGGCAAGACTGCACGTTTAGTAGTAAACATTCTGGAGGCAGAAGGAAAGCCTGAGATGCGAGTGGAATGGATGCTGAATCCAAACCTTCCTCCAGTTATAGCAGCGAAAATTTTCAGAATTAGGTTATTCATTACTGTAACACAGTTCCAGGCAAAGGCCATTCACAAGGTCCAGATGCCCTCAAAAATGGGACTCAGGCTTTTGGTTCAGAGTCTCTCATCATTTTGGATTGAGTGTTGTTTTGCATTGCAACAGGATCCATGTGGTTAATAAATATAACCAGTTGTGCCATATAAAATGCATGAGTTTTATGAGATGTAAGAGAAACAGGTCTTTTTCGGCAGGCTGTTTCAGTGACTCTTACTTGAGCAGAGACTTGAGGAATCCACCACCAGCCATTCCTTGACACACCATCAAGATACCTTAATGACTGACTGCGCCACACCAGTCAAATATGCCTGGAAGTATGCACGAGCACACAAGCCTTGAGTAAACGAGATGCCAGCACTGCTCCTCAACCCACCTTACTCTAGAAGTTACTCCTCACCTTATTCTAGAAGCTTAGCCGGAGTGGATGCCTCTGCTGTCCTGCCTGGGCATGCAGGACACCTTACTGCTGAAAACACTTCTCATTTTGTACTTGTGGTTCATCCATAGCCACAGTGTATGTTCTGGGACCCTCCAAAAAAAGGAATGTCACTTTTCAAATCAACATTTGCAGTGGCAGAACCAGAGACAGCAGCAGCTTTGGCCACTTGAAACTCTGCAGAATAATCTGTGCGCTCACAGGCACACCCACATTCCACTTGCTCATGTCATCTCCACTACAGTGAGGCATCAAATCCAGCCGAAGCTTCTTTCTCTTCCCTTCAGTAGAGGAATGCTGGAAAGGCACAATCCTCATGATGGATGGATTGACACAATCAGAAGTAATTTAATTCATGTTTAATCTGCAGCTAATGACTGCAGGTTCCCTCCAACTCTCAGTCCCCTTCCAATTTTTCACTGGTAAATTGCTACAGTTTGCAGTTGAAGCTCTTCACAGTAGATTAGTTAACATTATGTTTTTATTAAAGCCGAAGTTAATATCCTTATTCTCTGAAGGAGACCGCTGGGGTTGTTGGAATTATTTTTTCCCCCTTCAGTTTTTTTTACTAAGAGCCTTCTCTGCTGAGTTAGAAACACAGAGCCTGCAGACCCCCAGCCGAAAGCTTAAGGGAGCCCCGAACAGCTACCTCTTAAATGATTATTTACATTGGAATATAAAAATCATTCTGCTGGATCAGACCCGGGGCCTGTCTACCCAGTATCCTGTCTCTGATGGTGGCCAGCTGCTCTAGAGCAGGGCTGGTCATAAGTTTTCTGTGCAAGCTTTTCTGATAGATGCATTTTTTTATTACATAATATTCTTCACGAGAAAAAGCAGCCTGCTGCCTCCTGAAAATGTTGACACTGCAATGAAAAAACCAGAGGTCTCTAACCTGAATGATTTCATATTTTGGATGTAAAGCTTTCCATTTCCTGATCAAAGACAATTGCTTTTCAGTGAAGAGTCCAAATTTTCTGGGAAAAATAAAGATGCTGTATGAAGCTATGTTCATATTCATCAATATTTTCCATTAAAACATTCCCAGTTTATAAAATATACCAAGAACCTCTTTCTAAAAATATCTTCAGCTCTAATGATTAGGGGAGCAAGAGGATGGGGCCATCTCTTTTCAGTGGTGTCCAGCGACAGGACAAAGGGTAATGGGCCCTATGTCCTGTTATATACTGCTCTGCTCCCCCTTCTGCTGCAGAGCAGGACTGTAAACCACCAAGAAGTGTAGCTCAAATCAACAAACAGCTGTTTTGAAGCCATTCTATCTATGGAGGACTTCCATGCTATGCCATGAATTCCTCAAGAGCTTCTTGCCTTCCCTTCCCACTGTTCAAACACAACTTAGTGACGTGAGAATTAAACTGTGACAAGCATCTGGTGTCCTTCATGCTGAAGTAAAACACCAAAAGGCCCCCTATAGCATTAGTCACACTAGTCTGATGTGAACCCCAAACCAGCACGTACCAAGTACAGTCAACTCAACCCTCACAGCTGTTCCTACAACTGCTGGAAGTTCCTCTGCCCTTGGTTAAAATGTTACACAGATCAGTTAACTGCTTCTGACAACTGCCTGCATGGATTTAACCCCCAGCCCATGTAAGGACCATCCTTCTGTCCCGGGACACCACAGAGGGGAACATATTATTGAACAGTCGGAGTCCACCCAGAAGCAGCAACTGGAAACACAGCTATGAAAAAAACCCACCTCCCTGAGAGCAAAGAGAGCAGAGCCATTATCATCTGGGGAGATTTAGGAGACAGCTCTAAATCCCACAGGGATCATATATTCAAGTTCATCTCTTCCATCAGGAGAGCTAGAAATTGCCTTTTTAAAAAAGAAAATTAACGGTGAACTGTCAAATAAGCATGAGATGAGGCTTGAAGAAAAAGCCTAATTTCCCTGGGCTCCCAGAGAAAGGCAGAGAAGGTGCCGCACAGCAGCAGAACACTCGTGAGCATCGTTCCTGCAGAGACACAGGGCTCACCTGAGCTATGCAGGGACCAGGGCTTGCCAAAAGGTGGTGGAAAGTGTCTCACCAAGATGGACTTCGACAGAGAAAACAGCTTTTCCAACCCTAAAGTTCATTTTTACAGAACTTCTTTCAGTTTAAATCAAAACAACTGAGGGGAACAGATCAATACTTCAAATTCTTAAGTGTTGGTGTGTTGTGGTTTTTTTACTTTGGTCCAACACTCGAACTCTGAGATTTTGAAACCTGAAAAATATCTGTTCATTAATGAAAACTGCAGTAATTGCACAGAAGAATATGGTGTCTTGGATCCCTTCCCACCTCCACAAGCACAGCTCCCAGGACAGGAGGCTCTGGGCTCTGCTCTGCAGCCCAGGCTGACCACCACTTCTAGATTTGCTTTTGCCAGCCACAAGCCCCACGCTGGGGTTCACACCCTGTCCCACAACTCTGCTGCAGAGCTGACTCCAAGCCCCAGGCTACAAGAGGAGCAGCAGGAATCGGTGAGTTATGCCAGTGACACCCAGGTCTGCGGCCGCTGAGCCCACGTAGGATGAGAATCACCATCTCTCCAACCTGACACTCCTGTGCACCATGTTTT
Source organism: Todus mexicanus (assembly GCA_013389965.1). Taxonomy (NCBI): domain Eukaryota; kingdom Metazoa; phylum Chordata; class Aves; order Coraciiformes; family Todidae; genus Todus; species Todus mexicanus. The sequence goes on from WEIS01043168.1 coordinate 51,449, forward strand.
TTAATTAACCTTGGAACAGCAAAGGGTCTTTTTTTT
>WEIS01043178.1:0-10260 GCA_013389965.1 Todus mexicanus
ACAACTGGAGACAGAAAGTGCTTACTTTATCAGCATATAGGTAGAATTGCAAAAAGCAGCATCAGGAAATTTCTACCTAGGATGCATAAATTTGACCTATCACCTGGATGAAACTTGAAATACTCAGACTGCCACTATTCTGTTTTCTTTTTATCTTCTGTGTGTTTTTAAATCACCTTAGGAAACTATTAAATACCGTTAACGTACTTTTGAAGAGCTGTCAAAGATTCTGTCCTTGTGATTTTTTTTGCTTTACTCTCTGACATATTTGTCTTCTCCTTCCCAAACATGTAGTTGGTTTTTCCTTTATTATCCCTTGGCATCTTGTGACCTTGGCTGTCCTCCGCTCCTTTCCCAGGTTAACTCCATGAAGTTTTGCACCAAGCAAGAAGAATGTCTTTACATATTCTTCACAAGAGCGGAATACTATTGTTTGAATAAACTTTCCCAAGATACTCCTTCCTGTCATCAGACTAGAGAAAGACAGGAGACGGCAGGGAGAGTACTGTGGACTATTGGAGAGGTCCCAGAGCTGAGGAAGACAAGCAGTTGGGAGTATAGCTCCTGTAGGACTTAATCTACTGAAAAGATCAGCAGGGTGTTTGATGGGTGGACTGACTGAGAGATATTCTCCAAATGCAAATGCTAGAATGGCTCTGTAAAGTTGCCCTTTATCAGCAAAGTTTTTCTGAGCGTTTGAGAACAGTGATGGTCCTCTTGGTTCTTTCACAAGTGACAGCAACCCTGTCTCTAATTTTCCACCTCCATGCAGACGGATATACTCACTGGAAAAATCAACGGTTCAAAATTTGTATAGTGAATTCACGTAGCAATATCCCCTGTGAGTCATTTCTAAGGAGTGAAATTTGCCTCTTAACCCTCAAATCTTTCATAATTTGGATGGCATGAACTCATCCATAATAAAACAAGAGTTTCTCCAGTTTCAAATTGGTCCTTTTTATTTCTACCTTAAAATATACCTCTGTACATTTATAGATATAGAGATACAGAAAATATGAGTAGATACCAGATACAAAGCCTAAAATAAAAGAACTAAAATACAAGGTTTTAAGCTCCTGGATGAGCATCCAAATCCTGAAATTCAGGAACCAAAATTGTTAATTCTTTCCCACCCCCCACCCCCAGTAAGATGATGGGAAGTGTTTTACCTGCTGTACAGAATCAAATTCTCTGAAGACCAATGTTGGTATGTGCAATGAAAGGACATTTTCAGAAGGTGAGCTCATGCAGTAAGTGAGAAACAGTTTACTACAAGATAAGTTTGTTAATGTATCTTGCCCTATGAAATCAGACTGCCTAACATGGTTACAGGATTCCTTTGCACTGCTGATCAGTCTACTTACAATAGTTTCTATCACAGTAAAAGATTCATCATTTCTAAATACCTGACTTGAATTTCATAAAAATGCCCAGAACTCCCAAGTGAAGTCTTTGAGAGTATGCTTTGAATGTATGAAGTGCTATAAAATGGAAAAGTACTTTGGGAAATCATGTGCAAAGTGTCTCAGATGGATCTCCACAACCAAATAGATGTTTTTATCTTAAACTTTCTGTCCCCACCTGTAACAATGAGATAACAAAGGCTATCCCTTCATCTCACAGCAATGTTGTGAAAATTCTTAATAACTTCAATCCTGTATTATGATGAGTACTATGCAAAACCCTGGAAATAAGTAAATAACTCTGAGTTAATTGAGGGATTGAAGAAGTATACAGTAAATATAGTATAAAACAATGCGCTGCACAAGGCCAAAGTAAAATATTGAACAGCTGTTTTCTAACTAAACATCATCGTGCCAGTACACAGAATTAAACACAGGGGAACAGACTATTGCAATCACATAATTAAGACTGAATCAAGATGCACATATACTAAGCATCTGAATTAAGATTACATAGGAGATTAAATCTTGCATTTCTTAACTTCTGTGTCCTTAATGTTACAGTAATAACAATTTGTGTGCAATTTCCTAGGCTTTTTCTAAAAACTTACACAGAGAAAACAGTTTTCATTTTGTAATATTGCATTGATACTTAACAGGTCATTAGCAATGTTGTAACATTTTGCTCCATGCAGAATGTTGCCATTTGACCGAATAAGATAACTATTAACAGAAATAAATGGTTAGCTTTTATGGAGAACAGAGTAAGAGCAGGACAAAAAGCAATGTTTTCCTGTTAGATTTCAAAGAATTTGATTATAAGAAGAGCAGGATTTGGAGCAGGATATTTTCTGGAAATAATTATGTTCCGCTGGACACAAATCCTTCTTCCATATCTCATCATGTATGATTTCGCTTTGTCCTAAGGTCTGGACAAGGGCTGCAGATGGCCACTGGTGGAGAGAATATGCCTTTCCGTGGTGGGGTGCAGTCTCACTATGCTCCAAACAGTCAAGTAGGGCTGGGACTGAAACCAGGGCCCAGGGCCCAGAGCCCAGGCCAAATTAGGAAAACCCTAACAAATCCCTATGCAGACAATCTTTATTTTACTCCTGTAGCTGGATATTTAGAAAGAGTACAACAAAAAGTCTTATTAAACTTATTCTTCTTGTTTTCTGTCTTTCTGGCAGTCAGCTCTTGAGACACTTCCTGAGCTAGAAGAATCACATTTTACAGATATTGTTAGATAAAATCCCCAAGAAACACTCCTACTCTTTCTTACTCTTCAAACCCATATCCACATCTTACTTTTTATTTCTCTGCTTCTTTCTGCTCTAATACTGTATTTTTTTTCTATGCTAGCCCCCAAAGTTGTCCTTGGCAATACAGGAAAGATGGATGCGTACTTTCAGATCAGCATCCTGGAACCACTGTAAACTATAGCATCAGCTTTCAATGACATTAAAAAAGGATATATCCCAGGCTCTGAGCCGAAATAGGCCCACTACTGAGATGAAAATTTAAATCTCTAGTTTCAAGAATTCTTTTTTGTATTTACTAAGTTTGTGTTTTTTCACTTGAACAGATACCGATCAATTTTAAAAAAAAATGTTCAAAAAATTTACTAGCTCAGACAAAACAAAGTAATTTCTCCTGATTTCTCTTAGTGTTGTTCTCTGAAATGATTGAACCATTTTCACTAGAATTTTGCAAAAAAAACCAACCCCAAATTGTTAGACACATAGCCCTTCAAAATTAAATTTTCTAGGGTTTTTACATACTTTTTTTCAGCCTTTCTGACATGGTCACAAGGAGCAACACCTTAGGGCAGCAAGGAGGACACAGAGCAAGCTCGTTATCCTAGACTTCAAGAGAGCAGACTTTGGTCTCCTCAGGGATCTGCTTGGTAGAGTACCGTGAAATAAAGCCCTGGAGCAAAGAGGAGCCCAAGAAAGCTGGCTAATATTCAAGGACCACCTCCTCCGAACTCAAGAATGATACATTCTAATAAAGAAGATATCTTTCTTCTAAAAATGTCTTTTCCTCTAAAAATATGGATTCTGTACCTGTTTTACCTTTGTCACAAACAAGATCTAGCATATCTATAATATATACTTGTGCTTCACATGTGGACACCTGCAGGGAATACATCTTCAGTGCTTTGTATCACTGATTGATAAACTTGTGATGTCACAGTGGAAAACGTGAGCACATCCTTTAGAAATATTTCATTTTGTCAGGAAAGACACATTATAGTTAATATTACATAATTTTCCAGAAACCTGGCAAGCAACATGTAAAACTAGTACATGAATACCAGAGTAAATTTAGTTGCAGAAAACTATATTATCTCCTGTGTTTCTATGATTCTCCACATGTTTATTCATAAGAGCATGAGATAAAAATATTCTCCAAATACTGAAAACTCTTGCTCCAGATCAGATCAACAGTCTAATCTTGATTTCAGAAATAGGGTTGTTTATTAGTGTATTATTAGTCATAAACTCATATTCTGCTACTCCATCAGAGATACTAAATGAAATTGCACAGTTTATCAGTAGTAAACAGAGATAGCTACAGTGTAGTCATTGGATTGCTTTGAATTGCTCAGGATCTAGAGAACAGAAAATAAGGCAATCGTTTTTCAGTGAGTAGTGATTTACCAAAAAAAGGAACTGAGTCGTCAAAACAAACTTCATAAAATCTCTCTTCATGAAATCAAGGAAATTTAGAATAGAAGCAAACATATTACATGAAGAAAATATAAACATAGTGCTGACAACATATTTGAAACTGAACTATATTATAAATAATTAAGTATGGACTAGATCTGCTGATTCTGTCCTATAGGTCAAATCTAAATTAAATTCCAGTACACTCAGTGAACGGATAATTTCTACATATAGAATGATTTTTATTTTTTTTTTACTTTTTGCTGTATGGACCTGCATTATGTGGGTCTGAATTGACTGTTCATGAAAGGATGGCGACAAGATCCTAGAGTGACTGTTTAGACCTAATCCCAAAAGCAGTTGTGAGCACAGTCAAGAAAGGCTTTACAAAAAAGAACAAGCACCAAGTATCTCATTATTTTCAGAAACAAGCAATTGCAGTCAGGTAGCACTAGGCTCGGCACGCAGCATGTCTGGTAGAAGGAAGTACTACAGATAAAAGTATTGTATTCTTTTGTTCTTCTTGAAACAAGAGCAAAACAGAGAGGGATCATTTCAGCTATGCTTTCAAGGGCAAAGAGTCATGTTCTGTTTCTTGCTGAGTATAAGTTGGGATTCACAAAATGTAGGGACTGACACACTAAATTGGATGAACTCCCCATTAGCCTACTCCCTACAAAGGTCATTAGGGAAAGAAGCACCAGCCTTACACCCAGAAACTCTCTGGACAAAGTGTGCTGAACATTGTGTTGCACTGAAAGAGGTAGTGAAAAATAATTCCTGATTCATACAGTTGCTGAATACCTGCCTATGCAAAATTAATTGTGGAATATGGTATTTGTTCAAGTCAACTCTTATACCAGTGCTACTACTGTGATGAATAAAGCCAGTTAAAAGCTGGTAGCATTAACTTGAATACTAATAGTTAAACTGTGCAAAAATCATTTTAACAAGTGGGAAAATACATGTATACATCTCTAGATTCAAGCATTTCAGAAGGAAATAATTATTTCAGGAAAATAAAAAACACTTTTATTTACAAGGGGAGGTTGATTTATATCTGATCTTTACTCTGAGGTATTTCAGCCAGTGTATTAGGATAGCAACCACTAGTGGATGTTACTCAAAAAATTGTCAACATCCATTTTCAGGGTTCTGCATTGAGCATCTCAGGAAGAGTTACATGAAGAGAGAATCACATTCACAGGAAATAATATATTTTCAGGCAAATTACAAGCAACCCCCTGGACAGGTTCATTATAAGCCTTTTTGTGTTTTAGATTTATTAAACTCTTTTAACTCATACTGTTAAAGTTATATGAGAAAAAGGAAGAAAAATAGAAGTCTAGGAGAATTCTAATACTCATATAACAAACAAGTGACTCAGTTTTTAGAAACAGATCTTGATCTGGGTGTCTTGACCTCCAGTAAAGGAGTTTCCATTTATTTCCTCACAGGAATTATCTTTTTTTTTTCTTTTTTTTAGTGATCTGAAAAAAAAAAAAAAAGAAAAAAAGAATTGAAGTAAACGGGCATTGAGACCTCAGGGCATGTTACTTGACAGATCTCTAACACTGCAAAGATCTAGGAAAAGTAATGCCTTTGTCTTTTCCTGTGATCTATTACTGCTTTGTGGCTTATGGTATTCGGCCTTGTCTAGGTGTCCTTTGGAAATGTTCTGGACCACTATCCAGAATAATAAGTTCAAATTTAATCTAGGGAAGCAAAACTCAATGTCTCCAGCTAATGTTAAACTACAGTTTAGAGTCTGTCTCATATAAATCATCTGGACTATCGTATATGGAGATACTGATTCTGTGTTTCAATTTATAATGAAGGATCTATGTCCTGGCTTGGGTTAGAACAGAATAATTCTGCTCTATGACTTTTCCTTTTCAGCTACGTCTGTCTGAAGTTAGCAGCATGTTTACCAGACAGAGCCTGCTTCTAACAGTGATAGCGCTTCATGTTTATAGTTAGTACCGAGGATTGGTATGTGAACCAAGGTCACTGCTAGATTTTGTGTACCACACTGGGGAGTGCAGAAAAGCAAAGGCTGCACCTTCAGGGAGGACCGACCAGGACAGGTGACCCTTAGCCAACGAGGTATTCCATCCCATATACGTCATATTGGGTATAAAGCTGAGGGGTCACGAGGGTCTCGCCCTCTTGCCCCTTCTCTCTTGCTCCTTCATATTTTGTGTTCCTGAGATCGAGCTGNACAATTCCCTTTCTTAGTCCTCTTCTCTCTTGCTTAATTAATGATCACCAGTGATTATCAATAAGATTTTAGAATGCTCTCCTTCCCTGCCACTGCCACATATAACATATATTTTATAAAGCTCACTTTGTTCTGAAGAACTAAATAACAGCTACTGTTATAGAAAAGAGCAAAGCATGTATGTCAATACCTCCTGTAACGTGGTGGTATCTTTATTTTTAGTAAGTCTGTGTAATTCTATCAGATGTCTGAATGTTCCAAAATGTCAAGGCTTAACTGAAGAGAATAATACCTCAGTTACTTCAATTACTTTCTGTATTTATTATATTATTGGGTTGTTTAATTGTTTTACATAGCCACTCACACGTCTGTACGTGTATGTGTGCATACAAGATGAGCAGGGGGAGTCTTCCTGCCTTGTTTTATCTATGTATGCATTTTTTCAGGCAGATTTTATACACTTAATCTTAGTGAAGTTATTGGAGGACAACATTTGTAGTATAGCTGGAGGAAGGTGTTTCAATCACATGTGCATAAGTGAATTTTACAGGAAAGAAATATTATAAATGCACAGATTGATATCTGAGATGATTTATATATTTGTGTACAGAGCATTTGATATTGACCAAGAGGACAAAAGCATCAATCTATTAATAGTTTTTTTAATGACAATGACCCTGAACAAAGACTGCACACAATAATGCAACTTAAAAGAATGCAAAAAAATTTTAAACCTTGAATTTCTTAGTGTCTGAGCATGAGATTTTTTTAATCACTGTTTTTCTCTACCATTGGCATCTAGTGTTAATAAGTTGATTTTTTTTCCCACTTCATTTTAAACTTTTTTTTAATGCAAGCAGAGTTTGATCCTTTCTTTCTAAAAGGATATATTTTCCTCTGTTGATAAGGTGCTTGATTTTTTAAGCCTTGCTATGTGCTTTTGTGAACTGTGTTACTTCAGTGCTTCTGAAAGCATGCAGAAAGACCATGTGAATACTGCACCCTACATCCTCTCTTGTTGATCATAAAAAGCATAAAATATGATACATTACTATAGTAGTATTTTCTAATGAGACTCAAATATTATCATCTCCAGTAAAAAGTATGGAAAGAAATACAACACTTTTTTTTCCTGTTTCTTTTTTTTAAAAAAAGAAAAAAACAAAACAGCAAAATAAAACCCCCCTTAAGTTCATATGAGGATATCTCCTGAAAGTAGGCAGGATACAATTTTCAAGAATCTGATTCTTATAGGCATGTCATGCAAATCGAGATATGCTGATCATCTCTTGACACTGAAGCTTAGGAAGTAAACAGAAGGGTAAAGCTGAACTCTTCTGCATATTCCTAGCTTTCCAATGGTGACAAATGAAGCTTGAAGAAACAATCAGTAAACTAAAATGAAAGCAAATCTTTGTGTTTAGCAATTTTTGTAATTTTTTCAAGGTATCAGAGTATCTGCGAAATTCAAGCTCATTGAGTTGCTGTAAGGAACACTTAAATTTAGTATTTAAATAGCAAAGAAAAAAATAGATATGGAATACATTTCTAGGCTTTTTGAGCAAGTTTTCCTAAAAAATCTGATTAGATGAACTATGCTTAGTAAAATTCTTACTAAATTATTTGTTTTTAGAATTCAAATACATGTTTTCTCACATTTATTTTTTCCTATGGCATTCTCTTTTCTTTCTACAGACAATGTTAATCAAATTTTACTAACTATATTTGCAAGGAAACACTGAATCTCATTTTGCTCATGTGTTGGATTTCCTCATGTAACTAGTAATATAATGTAGTTTTGTATTCATTTTTTCAGTACATAGGTGCTTTCAAAAATAAAGATAAATCATGCACTGCTGTGACCTACAACTGCAGTATCCAGATCTATGTCTCTGGCAGGACTGCTCTCAGAAGTAGGGAAGCAAACTTACAGCTAAATCAAATAAATACAGCTTGTCACAACACTGAGTAAGTTCATAAACATAGGTGACTAGGAAATGTAAGCAGTCAATTCTTCTTGCCATTGAGAAAAGTCACAAGAAAAAAGAACATAGCATTGACAGACTCATTTTCAGGGTATTCACTGAAGCTATACGAAGTCAAGAGTTAAATCTCTGTTCTGAACCTGCGGGTCACAAAATGTAAGTTAGCACTTGAAGTTAAAGACTGGGGCTCTTGGTGTCCCTATAGCCATCTGCAGAAGAAAATAGCAGGTTGCTGCTTTGATTGCACACCTCAAAGAGGAATGGGAAACACATGCCAGAGTGAAAAGAAGCTGTGCTGATAAAGTGGTAAAAAAGGTAGGAAGTAACTTAAGAGGCTAGAAAGAAATCTCCAGTTAGCGATAACATTTAAACAGAAAGGACAAGTTGTTTCATGAACAGTATGGAGGAAGATGAGGCAGACACTTGAAAATCCATTTTGGTCTCAGAGAGGGCTCCTAAGTGCTATGCTGGCTGGTAATGCTGCTCTTTCTCAGCATCATCTCAGAATGACTTCCATAGCTGCTCTTTGGCCATGGTATGGCTGTCCTCCTAAAGTATGGCTGCCTGTTTAGGTCAATGTGCCCCCCCCAGTCATACTAGGAGGCCACAAAGAGCTGAAGCAGGGTATGGGGCTCTTCACAGGTTTGGTTCATGCGTACAGCATAAGTTCTCACGCATGAATTGTTTCTGTACTGAGTACAGTTTCAGTCAACAGGAAAAGAAGGCAACTAAGAGACCCAGGGAACCATAAAATCTGAATGAGGCCCCAGGAAAGCAAAGCAAACCACAGCTGTAATTTTCAACTGTTCTTTCAGTCTGGAAGAGGTCTTATTTTTTTCTTAACCTATTTTATAATGTCAGGTTTGGCAACTCTGAAAAGAGAAGAACTGCTGTCACAGACCATTGTATTAAACTGGCTGTCCTTCGCTAACAACTTCTAAGTAATTTACTATGGGTGTTAGTTTATAAGACTATTTTTTATCAATCTGGCATATTTTCAACTGAAAGTCTGGAAACTTTTCATGTGTTACACATGGCTTATCCCATTGTCTGAGTTTTTATTATTTTCTAGCTTGTTATTTTTAAAATAAAATACTATGAATGAAAACGCAAATAGACGAGATAGATTTCCAAAGTCAACATAGCAGTATGATCAATTCCTTTTTAAGTTGTCTGTCCTTGGTGATTAGTCGTAGAGGTCAGAATCAATTTAGGCAGAAGCATATATGTAAATTAATCAGCGTATCATATGTTAAGCAATAAAGAATGATATTATATAATATACAGAGATCATGTTTGAAGTTCAGATTTAAGTTTATGTAAATGTATTTAAACTTGCCCATGGGCAAGATTTTCATGTTATAACTTGAAAAAAATGAAGATCTAAGTACTGCATATCTCTTAACAAGGATATTTATTGCAGAAATAGAATGTTCCTCAGAACATTCATGATGCTTATTTCTTATTAAATATACATATGAAGGAATACGTTTTAAACCTTTTATCTGTGAATTTCAGAAAGCTGAGTTATCTTGCAATATTCTTCACTTTTAAGTTCTGTGAAGAACAATTATTCAATAGCTCTTGACACAAACTACCATGCAGCATGTGTTGTCAAACTGAGCTTTGTGGAAAAATTATTTTCTGAAACTAACAGGTTGAATGTTGTAAATTTGTCTAATAATGTTAGCTGATGTCAGAAAGTACAATAATAAAATCCAAAATTTAGCATTTCAATTACAAGTGACTTCCAAAAATCCCCATGATCTGGCCCACCATGCCTTACTCTCTGCATGGTTGTGTTGGGGTTTTTTCATTCTTATTTTTTGGTTTCTCCAATAAGGAGTTCTGCTGTTTAAAACTAAATAGAGGCAGCGGGTGAAATACAAAGCTTACTTTAAAATTAATAAAATATTGATGAATCTTTGTTTTATTAAAAAATAGCATGAAGTATAATCAGAACAGAGGAGTGGTATGAT
>WEIS01043189.1:0-10292 GCA_013389965.1 Todus mexicanus
AGCCCCAGGCAGCATGGGGATGGTGATGGAGATGGAGGAACTGGTGGTGGCTGGATGATTGCTGGGTCTACACAGTCCCAGCACATCTCTCTGTGGCTTTTCTGCACATCCAGATGAGAAGACAAAAATGCCTGATGACTCACAGCAGTGGGACAGGGTGAAGAGCCAGATTCACCGTCTGCGCCTCTGCTGGTGTATCCCACCTCAGAATCCAGGCGCCAAGCCGAGGGCAATGCCAGGAGCGTGAGCTGGCCTCAACAGGCAGCATCCTTCATCCTCCTCGCTGGAGCAAGGACTCCTGGCCAGAGCGCTTAGAGACATGTGTTCTGGAGACACCCAGGTGGAGACGGAGCCCCTGGAGCTGGGAGCCCGCAGGAACGGCAGGCTCAGATGAGACTTGTTTACCAAGGAAAATCTCCTTGCGATTTCCCTCCAAAGCAGAGAGGACACCAGCTCTTAGGCTTTAGGAAGGGGAGAGAAAGTGGTTGCATGGCCCAGATGAGAAGGAGAGGGCACTGAGAGGACATTTCACCCCAGGCACCCACAGACTGACTGCAGGACAGGGGCTTGCTGCGGTTTCCCAGGGCCAGGCAAGGGCCAGCCTGGGGAGCCAGACAGGCGATGGCTCCAGCAAGAGCTCTGCTTCTTCTTCCCCAGGGTTGCAAATCCCACAAAGCAGGAAAATAACAGACCTCCCACACGTGTGAATCACAGGGGAAGAAGCATGCAAATCAAAAGGCACTGGCCTCCCAGTCTGGCCCTCCTGGTGCTACCCATGGGGGTGGGGCTCGCACAGCTTGCACCCCAGCGAGCCCACAATCCTGTTGGCTCTGCCAACGCTAGGCCTCACCCTGACCCCAAATCATCACCAGACACCGCTCCCGGCTGTCCTGCAACCCTTTCTCCTCTGAGCTTCACCCTCAGGGGAGGGCAGCTCTTGGGGTGAGTTCAATGGAAGCGGAGGCCAGATCCCAACAGTTTACGGGGTCGTGGTAATGAAATACTTGTGGATTTGTGTTTCAAACTCAACAGCTGCTCAATTAAATATTCCAAGGCTGCTGATTCATGTTCGCCGAGAATTAGGTGTCTGCACGTTTCCCAAAGAGGGGGAGGGTGATCTGGTTATTGCTGCGTAAGGTGGTTGGTGTTAGTGATGGATGTGTGGGACCGAAGGAGCTGGGAAGCCACAGAGGTTATGTGACATAGAAATCATGGGTGTGCAGTATCCCCCCTGCACACTCCTCCGTGGGTTGCAGGGCAGGTGAGAGGAGCGAGGCTTGTCTGCTCTGCTCTCCTGGGTTCAGCTGGGCTGGGGCTGATGATCGCCCCCAGCTGCTGGGCTGATCAGCTGGGAAGGGGCTGCAGCTGGAAGGGCCCCAGTTGTGGGAAACAACCCCCCCAGCCCGTGGGATGTTTGTACCAGAGGAGTCCTGGCCCTATATAAGGGGTGGGCTGGGCTGGGGGGTCCTGTTTGCAAGCAGCTCCAGTGTGGGGCTTGAACCTGTGGCTGGTGTAGGGGCAGAGCTGCTTTTGGGCACAGGTAAGCCTTGTTGCTTCTCTTAACCTTCTTTGCTTATCCTTTCATCAGCATTGATGTTGTTTTTCTTCTCTCTTTGTCTTGTTCTATTAAACTGTCCTTATCTCAACCAGCTGAGTCTCACCTTTATGTTTTTCTTCCTGATTCTCCTCCCTGTGCCACAGCAGAAGGTGTGGAAGGGGTGAGGGAAGCTCTGGGTGAACGGCTGCGTGGGGTTGAACTGCCCTGCCCATGGAGACTGTGTTTAGAACAAAATCCTCCTGTCCTGCCTCAGAGTCATCCCCCCCATCGCATCAGCGCCCTGCTGACCCCCATGGCTGATAGCTCCTGGGATAAAAAAGAACAGCCCAGGGAAGTTGCCAGTAACCTGGCACTCGCAGCTCCTGTCTCGTGTCCCACAGCCACACACCCGGTACGTGTGGGGTAGGGGAGAGGGAGAACATTTGCCCTGGGACTGTGTGAAACGGGTCTGGGAGGTGTGGTGATGGGAGATGGGGACACCCAGGAACCATCACCCTGTGCCCAGCACCACGGGTGGATGGAGCCCAGGGGCCAAGGGCAGGAGGATGGCCCTGGCCTGGCTCGTTGGTCTAGGGGTATGATTCTCGCTTCGGGTGCGAGAGGTCCCGGGTTCAACTCCCGGACGAGCCCTCTTTTGGACACCCAGAGCCCTTTTTTGGGCACCCAGCACCCTGCTTTGGGCACCCACCTTTCCCGGTGGCCCACGGGGCTGTGACAGGACCAGCGAGGGCATTGCTTCCTGGCACAGTGGGGTCCAGTGCCCTGGCTGGGCACATCCCCATGGGCAGGATGGACCCTCAAGGCCCATCAGTGAGGTACTGCCCATGCAGGGGGATGTAGCTCAGCGGGAGAGCGCTTGCTTTGCATGTAAGAGGCCCTGGGTTCAACCCCCAGCATCTCCAGCTTTTGCATCCCCCAAAGCCCATCCCTGCCGGCTCTGGGGCTGGCACAGCCCCCCAGGTACCCCCAAAAGCCCCGGGGCTGCCTGTGGGCACGGCTGGCCAAAGGCTGCTGCTGGCACCGCAGGCTGTGGGGAAAGGACAGCCTCGGCTGCATCTCTGAGCCCAGAGTGTGGGGGGCACATGGGCTGGGGGGGCATTGGGGTGCAGCACCCCAGCTCGCTCGCCTAGGTGTGTGATTCCCGCTTAGGGCGTGAAAGATTCCAGGTTCCACTCCCAGATGAGCTCTACCTTTCTGGGGACAAGCTCTCCCTTGGAAACTTCATCCTTGCTGCTCTGTGCTGACCCAGTGGATAAGGGTCTGGCAAGCACCAGGAGCCTGGAAGCAACACATTCTCTTTCGGCTGACCTGGCTTTAGCAAGCTTGGCTTTAGCAAGCTTGGCCCCTGCCTGGGGGACCCTCCAAGCAGGGGGATGTAGCTCAGCGGGAGAGCGCTTGCTTCGCATGTAAGAGGCCCTGGGTTCAATCCCCAGCATCTCCAGCTCCTTTTGCCTCCTCAAGCCCATCTCTGCGCTGCTGAACTCCAGCTCTGCCTCTAGGGGAAGAGGATGGATCCCTGTGCCCACGCCCTGCACCTTGGCCCCAGGCAGAGCTCCCCACTGGGGACCAGCGCTGGTCTGTAACTCGTTAACTGTGGGGCACCTCGCTCCCAGCACTGGTGGGACCATCCCAGTGGGAGAGGATGCAGTCAAGCTGGAGAGGCTACCTGCGCCCCCTGTGCTGGGCAGCGTTGTCCTGATCATGCCCCACGCCTCCTGGGGTGCCCCAAAGCAGGACCTCTGAGCAAGAATCATACCCCTAGACCAACGAGTTGGGGTGCCCAGCGGCCTGGGCACTCCCACCCTGGGCTGGGCACTGCTGACCAGAGTCCTCAGGCTCCCAGGTGCCACTTTTTGGGGACAGGTCCTGCCAGCAGCCCTTGGGGAGCAGAGCGGGGCTGGGGCTGTGTGCGGGGAAGCGCTGGACACCCCAGAGACTTTCTGCTTCCCAGGAGAGTGTGGGCAGCAAGGACAGACTGGCATGGGGAATGACAGGGAAGACACAGAGCCCCGTGGTGCCGCAGGGTGGGAAGGATGTGGGGCCCTCTGGGGATTCCAGATTGTCCAGACCTGGGAGAGGTGAGGATGTGGAGTGGGAGCAATTGGGCACCTGGCTCGTTGGTCTAGGGGTATGATTCTCGCTTCGGGTGCGAGAGGTCCCGGGTTCAACTCCCGGACGAGCCCTCTTTTGGACACCCAGAGCCCTTTTTTGGGCACCCAGCACCCTGCTTTGGGCACCCACCTTTCCCGGTGGCCCACGGGGCTGTGACAGGACCAGCGAGGGCATTGCTTCCTGGCACAGTGGGGTCCAGTGCCCTGGCTGGGCACATCCCCATGGGCAGGATGGACCCTCAAGGCCCATCAGTGAGGTACTGCCCATGCAGGGGGATGTAGCTCAGCGGGAGAGCGCTTGCTTTGCATGTAAGAGGCCCTGGGTTCAACCCCCAGCATCTCCAGCTTTTGCATCCCCCAAAGCCCATCCCTGCCGGCTCTGGGGCTGGCACAGCCCCCCAGGTACCCCCAAAAGCCCCGGGGCTGCCTGTGGGCACGGCTGGCCAAAGGCTGCTGCTGGCACCGCAGGCTGTGGGGAAAGGACAGCCTCGGCTGCATCTCTGAGCCCAGAGTGTGGGGGGCACATGGGCTGGGGGGGCATTGGGGTGCAGCACCCCAGCTCGCTCGCCTAGGTGTGTGATTCCCGCTTAGGGCGTGAAAGATTCCAGGTTCCACTCCCAGATGAGCTCTACCTTTCTGGGGACAAGCTCTCCCTTGGAAACTTCATCCTTGCTGCTCTGTGCTGACCCAGTGGATAAGGGTCTGGCAAGCACCAGGAGCCTGGAAGCAACACATTCTCTTTCGGCTGACCTGGCTTTAGCAAGCTTGGCTTTAGCAAGCTTGGCCCCTGCCTGGGGGACCCTCCAAGCAGGGGGATGTAGCTCAGCGGGAGAGCGCTTGCTTCGCATGTAAGAGGCCCTGGGTTCAATCCCCAGCATCTCCAGCTCCTTTTGCCTCCTCAAGCCCATCTCTGCGCTGCTGAACTCCAGCTCTGCCTCTAGGGGAAGAGGATGGATCCCTGTGCCCACGCCCTGCACCTTGGCCCCAGGCAGAGCTCCCCACTGGGGACCAGCGCTGGTCTGTAACTCGTTAACTGTGGGGCACCTCGCTCCCAGCACTGGTGGGACCATCCCAGTGGGAGAGGATGCAGTCAAGCTGGAGAGGCTACCTGCGCCCCCTGTGCTGGGCAGCGTTGTCCTGATCATGCCCCACGCCTCCTGGGGTGCCCCAAAGCAGGACCTCTGAGCAAGAATCATACCCCTAGACCAACGAGTTGGGGTGCCCAGCGGCCTGGGCACTCCCACCCTGGGCTGGGCACTGCTGACCAGAGTCCTCAGGCTCCCAGGTGCCACTTTTTGGGGACAGGTCCTGCCAGCAGCCCTTGGGGAGCAGAGCGGGGCTGGGGCTGTGTGCGGGGAAGCGCTGGACACCCCAGAGACTTTCTGCTTCCCAGGAGAGTGTGGGCAGCAAGGACAGACTGGCATGGGGAATGACAGGGAAGACACAGAGCCCCGTGGTGCCGCAGGGTGGGAAGGATGTGGGGCCCTCTGGGGATTCCAGATTGTCCAGACCTGGGAGAGGTGAGGATGTGGAGTGGGAGCAATTGGGCACCTGGCTCGTTGGTCTAGGGGTATGATTCTCGCTTAGGGTGCGAGAGGTCCCGGGTTCAACTCCCGGACGAGCCCTCTTTTGGCCTCCAGCACCCTCTTTTGGACATCCAGGGCCCTGCTCCCACCCAGCTGCTCCCCCCAGCACCGACCTGCACCCCAGGAGAGNAGCCCTCTTTTGGCCTCCAGCACCCTCTTTTGGACACCCAGGGCCCTGCCCCCACCCAGCTGCTCCCCCCAGCACCGACCTGCACCCCAGGAGAGACCCTGAGCCCCAAGGGGAAGGGGCACAAGGTGCTCCCACAGCCCGTAGAGCCCGGGTAGGAGAGGGAAAGGGCCATGGGCATTTCCCTTTGGTCAGCGGGTGGTGGGAGTCAGCCCCAGGCCAGCTGTGCCCGCAGGCAGCCCCAGGGCTTTTTGGGGGGCTCAGGGTATGTGTGAGCCCTGCTGGAGATGCAGGGGGTCGAAGCCAGGGCCTCACGGCCGCAGAGCAAGCACTGCCCTGCTGAGCTCCATCCCCTCTGCTGCGTGTCCCCCCGTGTGCCCCCTGCCCACACCCCCGGCAGTATCTGGGTGTCCATCCTGCCCAGGGGCCGTGCTCGTGAGGATGGGCCAGGGGCCTCTGCCCGTTCTGTGCCCTGGGTGTGCCCCAGTGCCGGGCACTGCTGGGGAAGGTGGGTGTCCAAAAGAGGGTGCTGGAGGCCAAAAGAGGGTGCTGGGTGTCCAAAAGAGGGTGCTGGGTGTCAAAAGAGGGCTCGTCCGGGAGTTGAACCCGGGACCTCTCGCACCCAAAGCGAGAATCATACCCCTAGACCAACGAGCCAGGGCGTTGCACTCTGTGGCACCCTGCACTTCTGTGGCCCTTTCCCTTTTGGGGTTTGTGGTGATGGCAGCTGAGCAGTGTGAGTCCCTTCCCATGCTTTGGGAGCGCAGAGGTCCCTCTTACCATCCCTTGTCTCTGAACCTCGGAGCTGAAGGTGGCTGTGGGACTTCAGTGCCCAGCATCTCCAACTCCCACCATCTCTGGGCTGTTCGTCCTCAAAACCATCTCCCTGCACCTTGCAGAGGTTCAAGCGGCTGGTGCTTTGCAGTAACACCCCCTTTCCTTCTTCCTGCGTGGGGCATCCCCCAAAGCCAATGTCCCCCTCTGAACTGGCTTGTCACTCCCCACCACTGCTTCCTTCCCTAGCTCCCCAGAGCTGCTGACTGTGGGGTTCAGGGGTTTGCAGGCACTGGGTGTCCCTTGGATGCCCTCAGGCTCGTGAGGGGACTCTGGGGCAGAGCATGGGTGTTACTTTCTTGACCTAGCCCCTGGGTCGGGGGCTGCTTGTAGCTGTGCAAGGGGTGGGCAACCAAGCTGCTGCAGGAGCCCCGCTGCAGTGCCATCACCGTCCCCGCACCATGGTCTGGGGCAGATCTACACACTGGGGATATCACCCTGCTCTGCTCCCCAGGGGCTGCTGGCAGGAGCCATCCCCCAAAAGTGGCTCCAGGTGTTCTGGTCAGCAGGGTCCTCCCAGTGTCCGGCACAGGGTGGGGGTGTCTGGGCACACTGGGCACCCCGGCTCGTTGGTCTAGGGGTATGATTCTCGCTTAGGGTGCGAGAGGTCCCGGGTTCAACTCCCGGACGAGCCCTCTTTTTGGCCTCCAGCACCCTCTTTTTGGCCTCCAGCACCCTCTTTTTGGCCTCCAGCACCCTCTTTTTGGCCTCCAACACCCTCTTTTTGGCCTCCAGAGCCCTGCTGCCCAATGCATTCTTGCCGGGCTGCTCTTCCCAGGGACTGTGTCCAAAAAACAGTGACCCTGACCTCACCAGCCCAGGGCACCTGAGGGACACCCTGTTGAACTCTGATCCGAATAAGCTGATATCTCAAACACTGTGTGATTAACACTCTCTCTCCCGTCTCCTCTCTCTCATTACTTTTTCTTTCCTTTAAGTACACCTTGTATAGTTTTAGTGGGTTTTATAGTTCAGGGGATAAAGAATTAAAGTTGTGGGTTTTTTTAATGTTATGGATCTAATGGTGTAAGTCTGCTTAATTTGATCCAACCTGTGCCACTCCTTTCCCCTCATTTTGACTGAGCAGGGCATGACACACCCAGTGGTGGCAAATCCCCGAATCCCATGCCCAGCAGCTCCAGGGCTTGGGGAAGGAAGCTGCAACAGGCATTTTCTGGGAGGGATGAGAAAGCCAAGGCAGGGGCTGTCTCTGGGGGATGTAGCTCAGCGGGAGAGCTCTTGTTTTGCATGTAAGGGGTCCTGGATTCAACCTTCGGCATCTCCAGCTTTTGCTTCCCCAGAGCCCCATCCCTGCCTATTGCAGCCAGAGCCCCTGAAACCCCCCAGAAAAGCCTCGGGGCTGCTTGTGGGCACTGCTGGCCTGAGGCTGAGTCCTGGCATTGGCAGGCTGTGGCGACAAGCCAACTCCGCTGCCCTTTCCCTTCCCTGCTTGAGCTCTGTGAGGTGCGGGGGCATTTCGTGACCCTCACTCAGAGACCTTGGGGTGGATCTCAGTGGCCAGCCTGCTGGGAGCAGGGTGCTGGGTGCCCAAAGCAGGGTGGTGGAGGCCAAAAGAGGGCTCGTCCGGGAGTTGAACCCGGGACCTCTCGCACCCTAAGCGAGAATCATACCCCTAGACCAACGAGCCGGGGTGCCCAGTGTGCCCAGGCACCCCCACCCTGTGCCGGGCACTGGGGGTTCTGTGAGCAGGACACCGGGAGCCACTTTTGGGGGACGGCTGCTGCCAGCAGCCCCTGGGGAGCAGAGCGGGGCTGGGGGGTGTGTGTGGGGTTGCACTGGAGACTTCCCCAGCTGCCTGGGCAAGGGGTGCCCGGGGCGATCAGGGGGTGCCCCCCCAGCTGTGCGGGGCTGTGATGGCCGAGGGGTGAAGGCGTTGGACTCGAAATCCAATAGGGTTTCCCTGCGCAGGTTCGAATCCTGCTCACAGCGATGGGTTTTGACCCCTCTTTTCCCCATGGGGCTCCTCAGGTGCCACCACACCACAGTGGGGTCTCCTGGAGCTGTTGCGGGGTCTCCTGGAGCTGCTGCCCGCACCACCGCTGGTGCTGGTGGGTCCGGTCCGTCCTGTTCCTGTGCCCTGAGGCAGCCACATATGCTTTTCTTCACGTGGCATCATCTCCTCCTAGCAATTAATTGGCGTTGGGTGGGTAATTAGTGTTGAAGGAACTAGTGTTGAAGGCCTGGCAAGCAGACAGTGCCCTTGTGCCTAGAGCTCTTCTGGGCACAGAAGGGGCAGTACCATGGTGTTTATCCAAGACCCTTTCTGACTCTTGGCCACAGATCGATGCAGTTAATGAGAAACCCCAGCTGGGTTGGATGCTGGGAGGCTTTTGCTCTGCAGTGGGACAGGAAAGGGCCAGCAAACCCACCAGGGACGAGGAGCCGAGCACGGGGCTGCAGACCCTGGGAGCATGGCCAAGCTGGTGGAGTGTGTCCCCAACTTCTCCGAGGGCAATAACAAGGAGGTGAGGGAGTGCGTGGAGGGACTGAGGGTGGGTGATGCCAGGCTGCAGACAGCCAGGCTGCCCTGGCAGAGGCACTGTGCAGGCAGCTCCGGCTGCCAAACGGCCCCATTTAAAATGCTGTGTGCCTTTCCCAGCCCGGCTGATGCTGAGAATGCCAAAAGGCAGCTCCTGTTCCCTTTTGGCACCTCGGTGAGAAGTGGGGGGTCAAACCCCTCCTTCCCCACTGCCTGCAGATCACTATAGTGCCATGGTTCAGGGTGGTCTGTCATACCCCCTGCTCTTGCAGTTGTTGTGCCAAAATGCACTGTCTAGGTTAATGGGATCTTTGCTGGGCATCAGCCCCAGGCTGAATTTTGGCTCTACAAGCAGGCAGGGGGGTTCAGGAAACCTAAAACTGCAGTAAACCCACTGCTTCCCCCCAGGGAACAGGCTTTGAGGAGCCCAATCTGCTTTGGAACTGTCAGGGGATGGTATCCTCAGGAACAGCAATTTGTGATGGTGCTCTCTGATGCGTCTGTCCCCCACTGCAGCAGGTTTGGGGCTCACTGGGAGCCAGGGGTGTCCCAATCCCCCTGGGTAGGAGTGGGATGCTCGTGCCTGCATCCTCTGTAACACGGGGCTGCATCCCCCCTGACTGTGGGGACATCCCCAAGCTCTGTGCTGGTGGGAAGGGGAAGAACTGGAGGAAGACATCGCCCACCTTGAGAAGCTGAGGCTGTGGTGGGGGTCCAGCCAACTCAGCTGCTTTACCCGCCTCTGCTGTCCGGCAGGTGATCGATGCGGTGGGGCAGGCCATCTCCCGGACACCAGGCTGCGTGCTGCTGGACGTGGACGCCGGCGCCTCCACCAACCGCACGGTCTACACCTTTGTGGGGTCCCCTGAGGCCGTCATTGAAGGGGCGCTGAGCGCAGCCCGCGTGGCGGGGCAGCTCATCGACATGAGCCGGCACACGGGTGAGCTTGGAGGCAGCACAGGAGCTGATTTGACGCAGAGCACCCCTCAGCTGCGGTGCATGGTTGGCTCTGGGTGCACCTTGCATGGTTGGAGCTAAAATCAGTTGCCTGTGGCCAAGCACAGCACGGTACTGCACCTGCAGCATGTGGTGCTGCCAGGACGGGTGGTGGTGGGACCATGTGTCCTGGTTTGGGTTAGAACAGAACAATTCTGTTCAGTGATTTTTACTTTTCAGCTAAGTCTGTCTGAAGTTAGCAGCATGTTTATCAGACAGAGTCTGCTTCTAGCAGTGATAACGCTCCATGGTTAGAGTTAGTCCCAAGGGTTGGTGTGCAAACCAAGGGCACTGCTGGATCTTGTGTACCACATGGGGGGTGCAGAAAAGTAAAGGCTGCACCTTCAGGGAGGAGCGAACAGGACAGGTGACCCTAAATTAGCCAACGAGGGATTCCATCTCATCTGCGTCATGGGGGTATAAAGCTGAGGGATCACGAGGGTCTCGGCCCTTCTCTCTTGGCCCTGTCGCCATTTTGCCCTTGGTCTTTGGTTTCCCTGAGCTCGAGCTGCTCTCTCGACTTCGGGACTCTTCCTCGCTGGGTTTGGCCTTGGCAGCTTCAGCTTTGCCCTGAGGCCTC
>WEIS01043208.1:0-13262 GCA_013389965.1 Todus mexicanus
GAAAGCAAACTTCTCAATTATTACATAAAAAATATACTGTTATAGATCACATGGTCCATCTATCCTCTTCTTGAACAATATGATGGGAAAATGTTGTTTATAACTGAGATGCTGATTAGCTATGGTTGGGATCTATTCAATGTTGAAAATGTTACAGGACTTCAAAAACTTTTATCATCCTCAGGAATTCAAGTAGTCACTGCAGAACAGGGTATTTACAACCTTTACAATCAGGCAGCTGAATTGGGGCAACAGTTCCTTAAATAATTTGATTCTCCAGGTATTAAATATCTGCCAATAAAATGCTAAGATATTTCTACGACAGAGATTTTGAAAACTCTTGTGACCTATTTTCTAGCCTGCATAGAACTGTACAGTCACACTTAAGGTACATCTGCCTTAGAGTCACCCTCGCGGCTTGAGAGGAGCTGATCGCTGCTCCTGGCCTGGTGACAAGGGACTGGAGAATCTGTCATTCCCCTGGGAATTTCTGTGATATACACTTTTATGGTGATTATCAAATTCCACTACAGAACACCACTATACCCTTGGTTTTGTATATATATATATATATATAAGTGTAAACAGTAGGCAATATACACAAATACTGCCTAATCAACTATGAGTGGAGTGAAAGGAAAGGCTTTCATAATAGATTTTGGATGTAGCTCCAGTAAAATCATTGCCAAGTCCACAGATGCCACACTTTTAGAAACAGATTTTAGAACGTATAAATATATACATTTGCTATTTTGTATTTCACATAAATTCGATGTGTGAGGGGTTTGTGTGTGTGTGTGCACAAGTGTATGCATACATGCATTTCTGCCTGGATAAGAGCAAAGTTTGTGATTGCTTCACTTTTGCTTGACTATAGGATAATGGATTTACGGAGAAATGATGAAGCCAAGTAACTCAGCCTAAGGAATCACCTCTAAAAATTGTGTCTAGCACTGTACTTGGATGTAGTACTTTGACTAAGGACTTCAGAAGAAAGAATGGTTTAGCAATTTTTGGTGTGGTTAAAAAGAAACTATATTTCTCATCCTATAAAGCAGATATCCAAGCACAGGTGAACACTCACTTTGCAAACTCTACACTGCACTCCACTGGGTGGGAGAGATGTGCATGTGCCATGTGAGGACCAACTCATGGTAGCTGCAGAAGTAGGTTCGTAGCTCTCCTCGCAGTTTGTAGGTTATCTCCATGCACTGGACATTTTTCCAGATCACTCAGCTATTCCATTCACTCATTGCAAAAGAGTTTTTCCTCCAGCCACAGAGGTTTGCCCTGAACTGTGGGTAGGTGTGGATTTTGCCATCTGTGCTTCAAGCCTCTTTCGTATGTATGGCATAGATAAAATTATCCACAGCTTTTTCAATGTGACTGATATGTTGGGTCTGAATTGAGAGGATTATTTTCATTCAACACTACCTAAATAGACAGTGCTCATTTCGTTGGGCTAAGTAGTACAGCAGAAACAATACAGTACTAATACTGAAAATCAAATATGTGAACCAAGAGAGAAAATAACCTGCAATCCTATAGATCAGTATGCTCTCTTATTTGAATCAGAGGAAAAGAAAGAATTACCAGACCCAACCTGGCAGCTATTTCCTCTAATAAAAAGTGTTTTCTAATTGATTTAAGGTTTGGGTGTAAGAGTAGGATATGTCACAATCCCCATATTGCATGCCTAAATGTAAAGCACATATATTCTATATCACTTCTGTGAAGATCTCCATGACCAAACCCTGAGGTAAATATTCTGAAGAGGTGTCACCTGAATGCAAGCAAGAGAAAAAAAAAGCAGCGTTACAATTACTTTGGAAGGAGAGGTTCACTCCAGCATAGGGATTTATTTGTCATGTCATTTTCTCAGTAAGAAAGAAGTCTTTATGCAAACTCCACAGCTACTAGCTCCACACATTTGCCCAACTCCCACACAGACATGCCCGCTTCCTTTACCAGCAGACGTGGGTCTGCAGGAGGAGGCGATGGTGATGGCCCTTTATAGAATCAGCACAGGGCAGTAATAAAGGGCTATACCAATGATCCCTCTCAAAGCAAAAGCCACTGGCAGGATAAAAGCCTCTGGAGCGCCTTGGACTAGACCACAAGCAACTGGACAAGAGACTATAAAGCAAAAACAGATTTGCCATTCAAAGAGAGAACGCAGTGCAAAGCAGTAGGGTATCATTTCACGAAGCCATACAGCACTTCTCCCTAGCAACTGAAGAAGGATACCATGTACATATTGGATTTCCCCTGCTTGCCAAAAAATGAATGGCACCACAAAGTAAAGAGCAGGAGAACAAGGTGTCAAAGGAATATTGATCCACAAGACACCCCCACTGACAAAGGGAACGCCACAGCAAAGGACAGTTTATTCGGGTATATTCAATTCACAGCAGGTGTCTACTAACCATACACAGAGCTGCACAGATGATTTTATTATTGCTACTTACTTAAGTCTAAATTCCAGAAAGAAGGCAACTAAGCAATTGGTAAGGGTTTCTAATCACTTAACTAGGCTTTTCCAAAAGTCACACACCTATGAAGTTGTAAGGTTATAAAAGAGGTTATCAAGCAACCATGAAACAGGATTGGTACACTGGTAATGTTGCAGTCATTGTATATTATAAAAAGGCTATGGATATCATTAATATGCTTCATTAAATGTTTTTACACATCCTAATTCCCATGTCATACTGCTACACAGCCTAGGTTTCACCCCTAGTGCTTGAAGTCCTAGCAAAGGGTTGGAATATCCTTGTTTCCTTCCTGCCTTCCTTTCTCTCTTCACTAAATACCCCTGTGTAATGGATAATCCACATACCTAGACATCCACATAGTGGATTTCTAGAGTTGTCTGACAACTGAAAACCCCAGTGAACCACCACCAGGTTCTTCTTTCACCAGACAGAAAAAAGGCACAACAATGCTGAGCACTTATAAACTGAAGCTGTACATATACACACAGATTAGGAATAAGATCTACATCTTTATCATTGAGCTTAATTAAACATAGGAGTAGGGTAGCGAAGGGTGTAAGAGACTTTCTAATTGTAGCATCCATCATTCTGAGTCAGGTTTCCTATTTACCCCATCCCTCAGGAGTAGTCCAGTGTCTTTCTTAGAGATTGCTTTTAGCTCAAACTAAATTAGAAAATCTTGGATTAAGCTCTCACAGTTGTGCTGTTCTGGATGTCAAAATAAATGAGAATATCGGTACGGTCTCCCCATAATTTAAGAACCTATTAAGAATCAAATCCTCAGGGAGGGCATTCTTCATTTGGCCAATGGGTTCAGCATTCTGACAGTATCGAATCCAGCTGCCACAGCCTAGGTAGTACAGAGAAGAAAGCTAAGTTACTGACACATAGCAAAGTTTTTAGATCATTGCAAAACTGGAAAGACTGCAAGACCTTCCCAATTCTTGATCCATTGTTTTTAAAACTAGAACAAGTTGAGGAAAGATATGCAAAGCAAATACATCAGTAGAAATGTTGCTACTGTCCCAGGTAGAGTGCCATCTTACCCACAAAGAAAGAGCACTCTGGAATGGCACGCTGCCCCAGCAAGAGGAGGAATGACTATTTTCTCCTGGGAAAAGGCTTTCTTGGCAGCAGGTAGAGGCATGACACGTATCTGCAGCCTTGTCTGTCACACAGTAGGCTATTTAACTCTTCTTATTTTAATACCGCTGCCAATGTTTTGGACGGTAGTTTCACTGATATTAACAAAAACCACATCATCTGCATTCATTATGTATTGTGTCATGGCAACATAGACTGCCATGAGCTCATTAGAAATTATTTGTCCATGATATAATTTAATTGTCTTACTGCAGTAATAAAGGAAAAAATAGCTGGAGTCTAACACATTCAATTAAAAAAAATAAATAACAACAACCCAAACCCAAAACAGTGAAAGAAATGTGAGGCTTCTGCTCTTGGCTTTATTCATTCAAGTAAGCTTTCCTATTTACTCTGGCACTGGATTGAGAAAGATGTTGACAAACTGGTTCTTGGGAAACACAGAATTTAACTTGCTACCGTCAACAAAATTATATATAATAAACACCAGCTGCAACTGTGAGGAATCACTATGTTAAATACACTGTACGGAGTTAGTTTGTGCAATACTGAACATACAAGCTCCAGCAAAACCCAGTAGCCAAAAAAATAGTCCTAGGGGCAATGGATCCTATAGGCATAAGCAGATATTCAGTCCCGCACTGCATTATACAGAAACACAACCTTGTAGCTCTGTAATGTAGCAATAGGGATATTGTTCCATAGCCTGGGAAGCAGCATCACTCTGCTTACTCCATCTGACCTGAGCAGGCTGCCAAATAACTCTATTAACTTAACATGAGCAAGGTCCCATTTTCCTGAGCAGAAGGAGTCAAACAAGAGATGTTTCCTTTGTTGGCAGTTTTGAGATGTTTCCAGCCAGCTATACATAAAAAGTTTCACCTTTTACAGCTTTTTCAGATGACTGTGTGCCTGAAATTTTGTTATTCTGTTTTCTCAGTCCTTCCTTTTGCAATGGTATCTCTCTTTCCCCTCACACACCGTTCCAGAGCTCCAATCCAAGGCTTTCATTCCTGAATTAAACAGATCAGAGAGCTGCCCTTTGGCTGTAGAGCTGTTTACCAGTTCAAGCTCATGAGACACGCTTCCAGGTCCCTGATGCTTCAATCTACTATTAAGAAATTACTCCTACTGCTATTTACAAGGTTTATTTATATACATGAAAAACCACTGCTACCACATCAATTTCAATAAATTTCTTCCTTCAGCAGATTTTACATTTGCTTCAGCAGCCTAATAAGCTGTTACGTTGGTAAAGATTTACTAATGGGCAGAATATTCAAGAATATTTGTACACTAGTTATGGAAAGTAGGAAGGGTGACCATTCAGATTTCTTCGTGCATCTTGAATGGCTCAGTAGCCGTTCACTGTTCAGAACAGAAGCTTGGATTCAAACCTTTAACCTTACAACCTGCTCTAATTGATCCTGCTTTGTTGGAGCAATGGGCTGGACTGAAGATGTCCAGAGGTGCCTGCCAACCCCAGCTGCTCTACAGCACAGCTCTGCACAGAACTCTGACCATGAAGTAATAAGCTCTACCTGGCCTAAAGTACCCCAGCAGTGGGTCTACTATATTTTTACAGTCTTTGTAAAAGAAACTGTAAAGCTCTTTTTTATCAGCTACATCAGAGGATATTCCTTCTTCTCAGTTCCTCCTCTTATGAAGGAAAGCAGGGAATTGCAAGAATTCTACTTTGGTCATAAATTTGCATCTTTTGTTGAGATTCAAAACTATTTTTCAAGTTATTGCAGCACTCTCTTCTTTCTTGGATTTCTAGGTCATTGCTTTGTTCAGCACCTATATGTTTCCTGCATGTTAACCTGCAACTCAGAAGATCACACGGAGTAAATCAAGTACTCAAGAACTACGAACTCCAACTCTCTTCCCAGACATATGTAGTCCTTCCCAATTCCTGTATTGCCTCAAGACTTAAAATTATTTTAAGAACTCTTCCAAAATACATTCAAATGTAGTAGCTCATTTTTACTCTTTTACTTGACTGCCAAAGGAGAAAGATGGTGAAGTGCAAAACTATCCAAAAAGTACCAGTAACAAACACATCAAACATTCATCCCACTCCTACATACTCTTTCACTAATGAGCCAGCAAGGCAGAATCAAGCAGTGCCTCGTATTGCCTAGAACCTTACAGTGGTTTATACCTGATCCTGGTGACCACTCATTATATTTTGAAGACACTTGGTGTATTTAAAAAATAAAGCATAAAAAAATCCATCATAATTTAAGGCATACCTTGAATATAATGAGATGTATCTTTTTACAGTGACTTCAGAAAAACTCTCAAGCTGGCAAGCCTGCCAGCTTTCACTTCTCAGGTCATTAATATCAAGGAATTTTCAAGTAGGGCAAATTGCAAAGTTAAAATATATTTTGCAGTTGCTACATACGAGCCACCATGAGAGTCAACAAAGACGTTTAACATTGGTCACATGCATGCTGAAAAAGTACCTTCTCATCTTGCCCCAGAAAATGAGACACATTGAGCGACCTAGTAAAAATGAAACCCATTAAACTGAGTTAAACTCAGTAGGGCAAATTTTCGTAAGAGTTTCATCACAATTCCCCTGAAGTCAACGGAAATGCATCGGTTCAGCTTAGCAGAACGTGGAACAGCAAGTAGTTTTATACTCTTGATTCCCAGCGCCAGCCCATGAAATGCTTCATCTCTAGCATCCATATGGCTACATGTTAACTAAGATTACGCACTTGTTTTACATCTTAGCATTTTATTCTAAGTATTTAATTCATCGCACATCATGAGTCAGGCTGTATTCTCTGTTTCTTTTTCTGGGTTTTGCTTTTCATTCTATCTTTATGTTCTCTCCCAACAACGTCCAACGGTTGGAACTGGATCGAACGTTGGCCTTCCTTGGGAGGCTTTCCACTTATTTCAACAGATTTTGGATCAATCTTTTGCTGCCAAGTTTATGAAGCAGGCAGTTTTATGAATTTGCAATACATAATAAACTGGCAGTTCCACTTGGCTTTTGTCAAGGAGCTCAGGTTATTTTCAGATATGTTAGAATACACAGACAAATGTAATATTTAAATCCATAAAAGACAGATCTATAAACAAAGAACTAGACTGAAGTCTCTCTGGCACACCTTACTGTGGTGAACAGTAGTAATGCTTTTGCAGAAGCCTGGAGTTTGGCAGATGCTCCTGCACTAAGGCAAAGCACAACCAGGCACACAGAGACAGGAATTACAGGCAGCATAATCTAAGCACCCACGTCAGTTTGCACCAAGCTGCCCAGGAGTCTGGGAGCAGACTTCCCCACCGAGGCACCAGCACACAGCAAACAAGGTCTGCGAAACAGCAGGTGTAGTCATGGACATGTATGATACAAAGATTATTTATGAGGTAACTAAGCAGCCAGGAAGAGCCATGCAATATTTTCCCAGAGTAGAGGAAAAATAATTACATTCAGTCTTTCAAGCAAGAGACTGATTAAACACAACAGGAAATGAGAAATGCACCTCCCTCAAAAATCTGACACGGTAAGAATTGCCTCAGGAGACACAAGCATCTCTTTGCTCATCGGTACTCTGACGATTCTCCTGTCAGTTCTGGAAAGGGGATAACCAGACCGCCTATCCAGTGATTCATATTCGCAGCATATGGTAACATTCTTTCACTCGGTACTGATCTCATCCTGTAACCTTAGCTGTCTTCAACTAGAGGGCATAGCAAGTAATTCATTGACTTAATTTAGCCTTGTGTAAAGCAGAGGGATTATATGAAAGCAAATTAAAAATGAGCATAAAAAGCAGGAAAACATGTTTGCTACTTTGCTTGTTCACTTTACTGGCTTAGCCACAGGGATACGGTGATTCTTCTTTTGTATTGGGATTTATTTTCTCTATAAAGTAGAGAACAAGGTTCACTTCAAAAAGCTCAACAGAAGGAGATTTCAAAAATATGTTAATTGAATGTTGACAGAAATCTCTGTGGACGCCCACAAAAGCAAGAATCTCAGGAAATATCTGTTAAGATCTCCAAATTTGTGCAGGAAGACTAATTTTAATCACATATTTCTGCATTTATTTTTATGAATCAATGCCACATCAGTCTTCTATGGCCTTTTATTCCAAACTGTTATGTGTGGAGCCCTGCCAGAAAAGAACTCACAGCGCTGGCAAGCTGTTGTATGAGCCTTGGTTAATGCATGTGAAAATACTGCTTACTGTTTTCTTAGTTTTTAGGAGAGGACTAAGAAGACAAGTTATAGTTCCCTTTGTGTGGCGCTTTTTTTTTTTCCACTTGATCCTACCAGTTATGTAAAAGTGCAGTTCCATCAGGCTTTCCTTCTTGTAGAAGGAACTTCATTAATGGTCTTTCAGAACAAAAACTACCTTATCCCTCTTTATTATAAAATTGTACTCTATTCCAGGGGTAGCTGAACTACCTACAGGGAAGCCAGATGGGATAATGCTAGCAATGGAGCATAGACGAACCAAAGCAGATAAATGTACTGCAATTCTCCACCTAGATGCACCCAAAATTTGAGTAGGAAGTTAAAGTCTTCCTTATGCACTAGCTGGAACAATTCTTGAGCCAACCTCCTCACCTTCTCAGCTACCACATGCACTGCCAATAGAAATGCTGCACAATGATGCAGAGTGTAATTTCCACTACGATCAATACTGCTCTGCAAATTAAAGACTTTTTCTTCCCTAGGATCTATACAGCAAGCATTAAATATGAATACTTCACATATTTTTTCCCACAAAAAAAGACATGCAAGTACTGATATGCTCTTACTTACCAAACCAGCAATAGTTCTCTAATAAAAAGGGTGTGCCCATCTCTCTTTGTACAGCAGATACAATAAACTGTGTCACCCAACTATCACATCACTAAAGCAGGCTCAGTCTTACCAGATGCTCTGTAATCTCAATTTCTAATAGTATCACTAGCAGTTGAAGTGATTTAGACTCAAGGAGAAGGGGTTCATATTCCAATCTTGTCAAGGGAAACACAAATACAACACAAGCATCAATTTAAAAAACCCATACTCTAGTAAGAAAAATGGAGTACAATGCAAAATAGATTTACAAATCCATTACAGATTGCAAATGCAGTTAATTTGGTACAGATGCTGCAAGCTAAATAAAAAAAAATAAATTGCAGAGCCCTAACAATTACTGTCTCAGCTAAAAAGAAACTGAAAATCACAATCACAGGGAGGTTTGCCTAAGACAAGGCTGCATGTTTGGGACCAAACAGTAAGCTGGCAGAAGGGAAGAATACTTGCTGAAATGACAAAATGTTTTTTGTCAAAGCTCTGGAATCTGTAGCATCACAGCTTGACAGGAAAAGCTCTGCAGGCCTCTACCAAAGCCAGAAGTAATTAAGCGTACTTACATGTACTCCCTGTGTGCAGAATGCACAGCAGCTGCATTGCTGTAGCGCCACAAAACTATGGCTGATGACAACACGTCCAGGGTGGCATCAAACTGAAAGAGATACAGAGTCAATTGGTTTGTGGGCCATTAAATGTGCCTGATACTAACAACAATGCATTTACTATCCCGCTGCACAACCACAGAGCAGCTGCAAATAAATCATTTTGAATGAACACAGGATCTACACTTATTAAATTGATCTTCACATTTTTGACATGTCTTATTGCATAATGATACACTTTAGAGCTCAGGAAGTCAATCAAAGGATTAAAACCTTTTTTTTATTTGTAATTCATCATCTGCAGAGAAGAATAAAAAATCTCACCGCAATCTGCTACTGTAGCACCACAAGAGTTAAAATAATAACATGATTCTTATGCAAGACTCTAAACAAAAAGTATTTGAGAATTCCTGTCAAGCATTCCTTCTCCTGCAAAGTCACTAATTTTCTGAAGTAGAAGGTTTTGTTCCAAACTGCGTAAATATTAACTTTTTCTTTTTCAGAATCCCCAGATTTCGTATTATTCTGTATCATCAGAAAAATTGTTATGTTTGTATGTCCAGTTAACGAAGACATGATGTCAGGTAACACCAAAAAACAGGCTTGCCCCACTGAAGAACTTTCATCCTTAAGTCAAACTTTCTATGGATTCAATCTAACCTTCAAATTTGACAGCAAACGACAACTTATTAGAAGTTAGTCATTTTGCCTGTTGTTAGGAATTTTTCATTCTGCCACTCATCAGGAAAGTCACGGCAACCACTTGAGAGAAAAGGTGTCATCCCAAAGTCAACAGGAATTTTACTATAGACTTCAACAGGAAAAGGTTCACAGAAAGTTCAGAAGGGAACTTCAGAATTTGGCTGAAGTTCAACAACAGACCTGATTTTGTAGATGGAAGTCAGATCTGGTGGACAATATTTATCAACAATGAGATAAGTATTGATATTAGCTCCAATATAAGACTTCATAGTCAGAAACTGGAAAAGTATAATGGAAGTATCTTTACCATCCTTTCCAAGGTATGACTTCAAGAATATTATTTCTAATCTATTATTGACTTGAACTCATAATAAGTGCCGTATTTCATGTTCAGAAAAAGCTATTAAAAAAAGGAGACTATTTGAATTGTATCTCTACTTACAGCAAATCCAAACGATGATGCACTGTACCTCATTACGGAGACAGCTAAAGAAAAGAAAATACATTTTAGAATCACTTTAAATCATTTCTTTATCCTTTCTTCTCGTTTGAGAGCTACAAAACTAATTTCAACACATGGGCCTAGTTTCACACAGTTCCCACTAGAAGGACCTGACTGAAACTTTAAAAAGGTCTACAAGAAAGGCCTTGTGCTGCAGGAAATTATTAGGTCACTTAAGCGATGCTCTTCTTTCTTCCAAAACCATAATGGGGCAGACCTCAGCACAGCATTTAGAAACAGTCTGCTTATGAAACATGCTGAATTTCAGATGCAGTTTTGAGAAAAAACATGTTGAAACCACTATTTCAAACTCTTAGAAAGCTCCATGTCTCAAAGGTACTTCTTGCTCCAGTTGGCACAAAAGTTGATCCGAGTTGGCGGACAAAAAGCTATGCAGGTCCATCTAGATTTCTTCAATGTCACATTTTTGACAAAAAGCCTCAGGGTAATTCACACAGCCCCAAGAAATGCTTGAAATTCCATCAGATTGGTGATTTCCAATGGAAAAAGCATTAGCAGTAAACATTTTTACCAGCTCTGATTTTGGCTACTGTCTGTATAAAATAGCCAAGGCTTTAAAAACAGGTTCATATCTAGAAAAAACCCTATCATTTCATATTTTTACTCCGTGTATCTGTGATCTCACAGTTTCCAATTGCAGGAGCTACTGTTCAAGGAAAAAAATGCCTTTCAGTAGCCCAGAGGAATACCAGGGAAGAAGGCAGCTGCAATGGAAGAGGTCATCACCTCAAGATGAGAATTCAACACATTGCAACTCTCAGAGGGTCCAGCAACACTAGGGTTATGTCAGGTTCTCAAGTCCCAAGCATCTCTAACCTTCTTGCTGTCCTCTGTAGACTGTTCTGTGAAAATAGGACTAACCAAACCTGTGCCCCCTGAATAAAACACATAGCATTCTAGTTCCAATATTGAGAGGGCCTAACAAAGCCTAAAATGAGTAATTTTACTATTCCTTTATGATGAGATATAATTTAACTTACTAAGAAAAACACTTTTGTGTAAAAATAAGAATACTTTAAGTGGAAAAAACCCCACCAACACCACAGGCTCATCAACGACTTTGTCAATCTTAGGCTGACAAATACAATATCTAATTTTCAGTATTCCAGTCTTCATTAGAACAGCTTGGCAGAAGACAGTTGCTATGGTTTGACTGTTCTTTTCAGTAACAGCAAGCTGCAGCTCTGTGACACTTATCTGGATAAACAGAAATTAAAATCTTGGAAAAAACCAACCCTTTTTGTATTGTTCTAAGACCTAGCTGTGGCTTTGAGCATTGCAGGTGTCACAAATATATGGACTTCATCATTACAGTCGTCCAAAACACAAAGAGTCATCAAGTTCATTTCCAGATTCCCATTTTCCCAAAGCTGAAGAGTATTGAAACAGTCAATGTGGATTTACTTTACTCCCTCCCGATTTCTCACACTTCATCTCCTAGGTGGAAAAAAAAGAGGCTATATTTCTTGGTCAGACTTGCCAGG
The DNA here is from genome assembly GCA_013389965.1 of Todus mexicanus. NCBI lineage: Eukaryota > Metazoa > Chordata > Aves > Coraciiformes > Todidae > Todus > Todus mexicanus. The sequence goes on from WEIS01043208.1 coordinate 11,742, forward strand.
CAAGCGCTACACTTGACAAGCTGACACTAGCTTGCAAATTGGAACACTTCACTGCATAATAATAAATTACCCATCAAATTTTCATGGTATGCCCCCTTAGAGGCACACGGTTTCAAAAACTGCAGAAGTTGCATCAGAAAAAAACCCACGGGCATTCACAGGTACACACCAGCTTGCAATGTTCCTGTCGTTCCTGCTTTCATATGATGCAGTTCAAAGCCACACTTTTACTCCTACTTCTATTTCCAGCCTGCCTGTTTAGTGGAATTACCTCTTCAGTTTTTGCTAAATTGCCAGCTTTCCTTCCCATGCTAGCCCAGACTTAAAACAAATTAACTTCATGGTTCCCTGAAAAATGAATATGTCATTTCTACGGGTGACGAAGTGCACACAGATAGCCACCACTTCAGAATGCTTTAGAGGACATATTTGATGTACTTAAAGCATAAGGTCTTTAGCACGAGAACTGTTTTTATTTTTATGTATTCTATCACAGCGAATACCCACAGCACTAACACACAATCTGTTTGGCCTGAGCAATCTAAAACAGTGATGAAAAACGAGTATTAACTGTCACAAGTCTGCTTAAATCTTTTTGCGAGCTAGCAAGTGTGACTGGAGGAAACACTTTCCAAGGACTGGTACCCTACAATACCCTACCTTGTAGTGGTAGAAGGCCATAATAAAAGTAGTAATGACTACTTAAGCACTGGAAAGATATATTAATATTTACATACTGGGTTTCTAATAGGAAAAACAACCTCTTTGTCTTTCTTTCAGAGTCAAGTAACAAGAACACGTATGTTCTCATTCAATATGTTAAAGCACCTTCAGCCCCAACTTAAGCACATTATAACTGCAGATGACAAGTACAGTCGTATCACTGATCAGTAAGTCAGCCCAGCTTAAGTGGGATGTTTGTCCTTGAATTTAGGTTCTATGGCAGAGAAAGCAACTGCAACATTGGCTTACAGGGTATCCAATAAAATACGGTTGCCACAGACTGACCACATCCTCTAAAAGGCACCGACTGGCTCCCGTTCTAGGCTCTGAAACTGAAAGGACTTTTAGGGACCTACTTCTTAGCATTCAAGAACTTGAGCCCCATGGGCAAAGGACTAACCAGTGTGGTTCTTCTGCCTTCAGTACGACTGCAATGCTCCAGGAGCAATGTACAGCACTGCAGGAATGGATCACAGAGCTTTTACTGAACGCTCCCCTTCCTGCTTCTCAATGCACGTTTTCAGTCAATACCGATGAGCCTCTGATGCTAAAAAAACCCCAGAGGTTCCCCATCTCCATATTGAATTAGTACAATAGTGGGAAACATGTAATGAGGATAGAAGACAGCAGGTAGCTTAAAAACCCTGTGAAGCCACTGTGTACATTCAGCAGCTCTGCTGCCGTGACCGTGGGAGCCTGCTTTTAGCTATTTTATTGGCTAAATTGGACAGCGTTTTATTACCCTTACAATAACGCAGATAATCCTAATGCATTTTCCTGACATTTGTAAACGGAACT